>BJFM01002609.1:73658-96158 GCA_016586285.1 Arothron firmamentum
CCCCCCCCCAACACACACACACACACACACACATTTCAGACCACTTAACAGCACTAGAACATGTAGACATATCACAAGTATTCATTTGAGCATTTAATCATAGAACCTGTACCTGTTTTCAACAGGCTACTATTTTCCTGAATCTTTCAATACAACTGCTCAATTTTTTGAGTAATTGAGAAGCTTTTTTTATTGCAGTGTGCAGGGTTATGGGCTAAATTAACTAGGCCAGAAAGATCAGGGACAGATATTGATCACTATTGCACAGAAGAAGTAAGATCATTCTACAGCAAATTTCTCCATTTCTATTTTAGATGCAGTAAATTCGGTGGTACTTGTAATAAACATGGTTTCTGATGTTTTTCTGGCATCGGATACATGGAACATTTGACAACTTTGACCATGATCTTGGAAGGAATATGATACATGCTATGAGATGCTAATACACAGCACATAATGTTAGTGCAAAATGGAGAAAGCAAAATCCATAACTTACAACTTTAACCAAGACCTTTAAAACACTATAAAATCCAGCCAGGCATTCAGCCAGTTAAAAATGAATATATAAATCTGTTTTTTATGGGTTAGTTAAAATGAAGTTAAGCCTTCTACTGAATAGGACTCAGTTCTGGCAGCAGTATTGGATGTAAAAGTTATAAGATCTTAGCTGAATTAATGCTTTTTGTATCCTCCCAGTAACAGTGGAAGGATACAGGCAGTACTTCACAAAGGAAAGATTTTTTTTTTTTTTTTTTTTATGCCACAAAGGAAGAAAACCCATGAGCATGCTTGGCTTCCTATCTTGAAGAGCTTCTGCCATTTCTTAAAAGTTTGGGAATTCACCTCTTCAGGCAGTGAAGGATGATGGGGGAAAAAATGTATCACCACTGTGATTCAGAAAACCCCTCCAAATAACATCCTCCATGGTAAATCTTTCCCATTCCTGCAGGAACACAAACAGGAACTGTCCGGCCCTGGTTGGACAGACGCAGAAGAGTGAGCCAAAAAGGAAATGACTGAGACTAGTCTGGGCTGGCGGAGGACTCTGTGGGATCACTGGTCATCTACCGCCTCACTGAATCATCAAAAAGCTTATTTTAAATTCAGCAGTCTGAAATAAAACCCCCTACAATGTGTTGCAGTTCATTGTCTCAGCTTTTTTCTGGGGGGGGGGNNGGGGGGGGGGTGGAGTGGGGTTAAGTCCTGCTGAGAATATACTGAAATTTACAAATTTACATTTAGATTATATGTTTCCTTAAAAAAATATAAAGGGTACCACAGAAGAACTGAGTAGTTCATCTGTAGCACAAGTTTCTACCCCTTCAAACGGGAAAACACCACCACCTAGTGGACATTTACAGATAAAACAACACCATTAACGATTCATGTTGAACGATAAGATTTTCTGTGGGATTTTTTTTTTTGGGGGGGGGGTTAAATTAAAAATATATTTGTCTTAGTTTTTATTTTTGTTAATATTATTTATGAGAATCTGTTGAACCGGCGGGTCTGAGTCTGGTCCTGGCCACAGATTTAAGCATAATGCTGAACTAGCCTCCAGCCATGTTATATACTTCAGCACATGCCTGATGTTGCTTTATACTCCATGCGTTTAGAACAGCACAGAGCAGAGTTACATAGATGGTAGTCATCAAAGCCGTGAGAATCTCACTGATGATGTTGCTCTGGTAAAAACAGATTCAGGAATGGGCTGGTTTGATAGCAAAGTCAGAAGTCCGAAAAAGAGGGTGGATAATTTTATTAAAGCCTTTGCTGCCCTCTAGCGGATATGAAAAATTCCAACAGTGAGAAGTGAAAGCGTTTATAAATAAAAGAAATCCCGAATAAATAAATGTATTGTGTGAAATCTTGCATGCACGAAGTAGTACATTAATTGTGCTTTTTCTCATGATGAAAAGATATTATTGTTTACGGTATTTTAATTACCAGAGTCTTGTTTTCACAATCACAATTCTGTGCGCTGGAGTTCTGACGTCATCTATTCTTAAGATAATTTTAACATACAATCTTTTACAGGTCTAAAAAATTGCTGGTTTGGTTGGTTGGCTGGTTGAGTTCTTGGTTTTCTGTTTGTTTTGCACGCTCGGACTTTTGGGTTAATTGTCTAAATTCCAGGAGGCCCATTTCACTTGTCAAAGTCACCAGAGTTCTCAGAATTCAAGAAAAGTGTAAAAGTAAATGTAAATGTAGGCACTTTAGGAAAAGTGTGGGACTCAAATATGATAGATTTTACATCCATGGTTTCTTCTGTTGACTGAAAGCCCTATTAATAAGTTTTAAATAATTTCTGTGGTCATGGCTTCTCTACAGATCAACACAAGTCTTGACAGTTGCCACTTGGACAGCATGACCACCATTCCCTGCAATGAAAAATGCATGATTCACAACTGTTTCTCTTCTCTTGACTCTGTATTCATGTGGTTTTCTGACGTGACGAATTCTCCTTTGGGAGCTGATAAACTTGAAACATCTCGACCTCCTTGTGTCAAACCCCTGCTGTCTGGCTGGACGAAGCTCTCCAGTGGCCTCACTGACAGCAACAAACTGACAATGGCTGACTGCTCCACTCTGCACCTCAAACTGTTGTTAAAATAAAAAAAAAACAATTTGTGTTACCCACATTTTGCAAAATTGTTAATCATCATGTTTGTTACTTCTTTAAATTCTAATCATCTGCATCATTTCCCTTTGATTTCCCATTTATTTCTCCATAGTTATAGACACCTTTTAGCTGATGCTGCAGTTTGACTCCGCCCACCACACCTCAAGTGACTTCAAAATGACCTCCATCAAAGGAAATGATGAACTCCTACACAAATATTGACCCGATTCCTCATGGACGTGTGGCATTCATGAACTGCTAAGCATTTGGCGAGTGAACCTGAAACAGGCCAGCTGTTCATTGTTCATCCCTCAAAACAGACATGAGTATCTATTTTATTTTGTCATATAAATCTTGTCACAGGCAGCTTCAAGAACCAGGTAGGAAACCAATCTTTGAAGTAAGAACAACTTTTTTTTCTCTTTTGTTCCACGAGAGTGGAAATAACATCACGAGGAAACTTTAGCTTTAACAGCTGGAATCCCACAGACTACAAATTCCATAGTATTTAAGAGGAAAAACCATCCTAAGGGAATTGGTATGGCCAGTAATTCAGCTTGTCTTTCAAGGTGCTTTCATCAGTTGCTTCTCACCAGCATCCTGCCAGGATCTCCACTGTGGGGAGATTCTGGCCCTGACGGATGAGCTGAAATATCTCTTAGACAAAGTCAGCAGTGGGATCTTCCCACCCTCTGGGGGAGAATGATGACACAAAGAAGAATGAGGTAGAGAGAGGGAAATGAAGAAGGAAGCAATAGAGTCTTTTATAGATTTCTTTCTTGAGGTGAACAAAAACACAGCGTGCTTCCCACGCATCAGATTTAGCAGCCTGGCCAGTGACCTGCAATGGTCAGTGCATCTGATCACCCTGCAGTGGTGACACAACCAGGGTCACATAAAGATTTAACGATGGCTGAGTGCACATAACATCATCATACAAAGACAAAGTAAAGCAAAGCAGGACGCATGTGCTGCCATCATGCACTGGTCACATCACTCGGTACCAGAGCAGGAGCTGTCACCCTTCTTTTCAGTATCTATTTGCATATGGACCACACATGGGATTTCCCTCCAGACAACCAGGATTCAAGTCCAGTGAGCTCCGACATGACATGCAAGAAGTCAAAATAATACATCCAGAAAATAATAGATGTTTTATCTGCAGGACAAGGCTGAATTTTTGGATTTTATTAAGAGAACATCCATCTAGGTGGACAGAGATCACCTCCTACCGCTTGTTGCCCAGTGAATCGTGGCATGATGTTTCATTTTCATCTCCTGACTTGCAGCATCACTGAGGCTTGTGTTGTGCCTGTTGCTGTAGTTTAATCACAGCAAGTTTCAGGGCATCATAGCTGTATTAGAGTTTTTCCTTCAAAAAACAAGTCATCCTACAGGAATGTTTGCTGGGGAGGGAGAAGCAGAGCTTGTATACCTGGGAGAGAAGAGAATAGATGGATCAGTTACACAGATAATTAGAGGTAAAGAGCAAATGTCAGGGTGGAGAGAGGGAGAAAACAGAAAAATGGAAGGAAAAGAAAGCAAAGATTGGATACAAAGAAAGCTGTTAAAAATAAACATGGAGGCCTTGTGTGAGGGACGAGGTTCAGTCCACCAGGTTGTGCTGTTGCACTTCGGTCTTGTTCCGTCAGAACAGGCTGACCCCCGTGGAAGGGAGAGGCAGGCACACGACCAGCATTTTAAAAAAGATTTTCATGAGGAATTAATCACTAATACATGTCAGAGACAGTGGTAAATCTACCACAGTCCACAGGACACAGTGACAGCTCAAACCAGGCCAGACACATGCAACAAGGCTGCAAGAAATCGATAGCAGAATCCTATAGACCAAACTTCTAAGCATGAACAAGAGCTGACAAAGCAGCGAATACATTATGAGCGACAGTAGAGAAAAAGAATGCATGTATGAATGCATGCATCCTGGCACTGTGGTTAAATGCTGGAGCCTGGTGATGCTGAAAGTAATGTTCTATTGAAAAAAAAGATGTAAAATTTATAAATATAAATATATAATTATGTAATCTAAAAATTTAGACCAGGTTCTCAGCTGCATATTTTTTTCCTCCTTCCAAAAGGTTTATCAAATATTAACCTAAGTGAAAAACAATCATTATATCAGCTTGCATGGTTTACTAATTCAGAATACTTTTGTGCAGAAGAGCACTGGGAAACTGGGAAAAACAAAACCATTTCTTTTGTGCCCCACCCAGTGACTCAGCATGCAGTACAGTAAGTTTTCTATCAGTGATTAAAGGACCAGACAGGATCCCTGCAGTCAAACTGATTGGAGCAGATGGGGCGTGAAGACCATCCCATTCACGATCCCAGTGTGGTCATTACACTTTGCTGCCCTGCGTTGCACAAATCTGCCTTCATGCGACTGGAATATTCAGGAAATTATAGAAAAACTGCTTCATTAAATGGAAGGTTCTCCTTCAGAAAAAAATGTTATGGTGGAGGAATCTTCCACTAAAGACATCATCTAAAAATTGCCTAGTGTGAAGCCCACATGCCAGTTGAGATCCATCTAATAAAATGTGTAATTAGAGCATCATATGCCTCCATCATTGGTTGCATTCCTCTGAAACCACAGCAGTTGCTGCTCTCTCAGATGAGCTAAAGTTTGAAGACAAACAAGCTAAATGTGTCATTTTATCTAATGTGATTTGGCTGAGTTATCATCTAGATTATTTATTCTGGCAACGCTGCAATTTTTCAGTGCTAAGTGGCCATTTGCAGGCCATTTCATGGAACACTGCAAACAGGAATTATTGAAATCATTTTGCTCCTTTTTCTCCATGTCTGCCTCTGCAAAAAGCACTTTTGATTGACTCTTAATAAGTTGCACCTTTTTTTCTGTAGAATATCAGCTGAAACAGAGGCAGTCAGAGAGAGAGAGAGAGAGAGAGAGAGAGAGAGAGAAAGAGAGAGAGAGAGAGAGAGAGAGAGAGAGAGAGAGAGAGAGAGAGAGAGAGAGAGAGAGAGAGAAACATGCAAAATACAAAACTGAAAGTGACAAGAGAGACACGGAGATGCTTAATCATTTTAAAGACACACTGTGTGACTTTCTCAGCCTCATTCCCTCATTCTCTGTAGCTCTGTTAAACCGATCCAGTCAGAGATAATCAGCAGAGAAGGCCACTCAGCAACAAACAGTTTGGCAAACCACCAATTTGCTCTTTCTCTATGGAAAAAGTCTAAACGGGATAATTTCTACAAAGTTGTGCAGATACCCGCTGATGTACTGCAGATTATAGCTACAGCTGAGGAATGGAAGAAAATGGTTATGCAAGTATATTTATGGAGGTTTTGTCAGTCCTCTGTGGGCCAGTCTGATTAATCTGCAGCTGTTTGAAAATCCATGAGCTTTGTCCTGCGCTCATATTCTCCTTTTGATTAATTTGGACTCCAGAAATTACCTCTTCCTTTTGCCAGGACACAGTTTATGTTTCCCCATGAAGGGTTCTGTAGAAAAGCCCCTTCACTGATACATTTTCAGCACCTAAAAATAAGTGAAAAACAAAAGATTCCAGCAGCAGTGAATGTGTTGGGATCTTTTTATTACGTCTGTGTGGTTGCTGGAGCTGACTGAAGCCTCTGTAATTAAACGTGACACAGCTCTTTTAACAAGTCCCCCTTTATAGAAGCCCTTTAATGTTTTACCATTAGACTCTGCCACCCACTCTGCACATGGTAAACACTGAATGTCCCGGCCCGTGCACTGTGCTGTTGCAAACAAATCTTACACAAGAAAATATGCCTTAACCTTCATAACTTACAGCTTCTTCTCTTTCTGATGCCTGTCCATAAATTTTCTGAAGCCTGTAAACACCCCTCTTAACTCTCTGATGTAGTTTCAACAAAAAGTATGAGAATTTGAGAGTGAATTCCAGATGTTCATGACTGTAAATTAAAGTGAAGTCTGTGTCCTTCTTCCTGATCTTCTTTTCCAAAACATCTTATGTTGGAATGTTACAACAAGAAGGCAGACTCTGACCTGCAGCACATATTCCAGGCCCATAGGAGTCATTTCTGACAGCTTGGGTGCCAGCAGTTGCTCTCTGCATCCCAGCTGCCATTTAGTGACTCCAAGTCTCAAGGAAGTCAGTAATGTGAGCCACTTAATGTCACACATCTCACAGGGTCACACTGGTGCCATTTGGGTCACAGTTAACAAGTCTTACAAGTCTTTTAAACGGACAATATTGTGCCAGCATATACATGGATGTATATTTTGCCTAAAATGTGACTGCTTTTATGCCAGGTCAGTTTTGTTCAGCACATTTCTAACATTTCTATTGAACAAATGTATGTAAAAGGATTTTGCTTCTCGTAAATTACATTTATTGTGCAAACTGGTGATCAGGATTTGCAGTCTGCCAGAGGTCTTAAATCTTTTCATGTTGCATCCCAGAATTCCAGGATCAGAGACTTTTTAAACACCATGAACATCATTTTCATGCAAAGAAAAGATGGTGAAACATCTGAGCTTTAATGACAATATTTTAAAATCCTCAAACTCATAAACTGATGCTTTGATTAATTAACAGAACATCCAATTTGCTTGACAGCCCTGATTGTTACCACTGAGGTGGCTCCACTGGCCTCCTGCGTCAGTGTCCTCAGTCTGGATCTTCACACCCAGCATTCATCATCACATTGGTGAAACAGTGTCATCTATGCAGACAGAAGGGGCCTGATGATCACTCCCTCTGAATCTGGATCCATTCTTTTAGACACAATAGCTGACTTGATTGTGGCATGTGGAGTCTTCACTGGAGTTGTTCATAATGGAAGGCCGAAAGATGCTGCAAGAAAAAAAAAACAAAAAAAAACAAACATATGTAAGCCTCAAAGTTGCGTCTCGTCACCAAAAGACCACAACTCTGTTGACAAAATAAATACACCCACAATTTCTATTTATTTCTTCTGAGTGAAGTGTTCAAACATAAGCCTCCTGATGAATAAAAATCCTAAAAACTATTCCAAATTCTTTCAAATGATGACACACGATGAGCCAAAAAAGGAAGAAAAACTCACGACTCAGGATTGTAAAAGTAAAAAAAGGGTGGATTGATTTGTCAAAGAAACTACACACTGGTCTCCATCACCCTCAACTCAGGCCCATTTCCCTTAAAAACGTCTCATCTCGGCAGACAGGAGGATAATTGAAGTTTCACCTTTTAACTCAGAGGAGATTCACAGAAAAATACTGCAGATAGAATCTTTTGTCCTGGGTTAGTTATGTGTTCAATTTCTTTGAAGTGATTTGTAGATTGCCGATTGTTGTATAATCTTGTAATATTTACAGTTTTGCCTTAAAGCACTTTTGCAGTGGATGACATGGTTAATGTTAATGACATGTTAAATAGACACTTGTTCCTGTGCTTCAGAGGTCACATATGTAAGATTGTTGAGTGGGTTTTCTTGGTTTTCCTTTGCAGTCACATTTGCTTCTTCTGGTACTTTTCTTTTCCAGTTTTGATGTTGCATCACGCCTGGCATTGTGGTTCACCATACCTCCAGCACATCTCATCCTTTAACATCCACTGCTGATGTACATCGGGATAACAGATGTGCTTGCAAACAGGCACAGATGTGGATGAACACACCTATTCCACCCATCCACCTGTCAGAAGCCAGTTCAGGGCAATGAAAAATGTGGGGAAGGATGCAGAACGACAGTGAGGAGTTTACTGCAACACAAACAGCAGCCAAACCAAATAACTGACCACACAAGAGAAGAGGAACTAAAGAAAAGCATTGCAATGAGTGGTGGTGTGACAGATCCGACAGAGAGCGAGATTTTGGCCTGGGCTGGACGTTTAAAGCCTTTCTCACAGGTGCTCCAAATAGGCCTGATTGAGCACTCTGTTGCTACCTTCATGGACAGATGGGAAAAACAGTCATCGCTGTGAATTAAGAGTCCAGGCCTGTCACACACTACTGACTTATTTATTTCTTTTTAATCTCTTTAAGGAAGTCAGCTGAAATGGACAGAGTCATAGGCTGTGATTAATCAGTGAGAAATGATGGACTGCAGGTTACACAGGGAAAGGGGGCCATTTCAGAGGTCTGATTAGCATTGATGTGTGCAGTGAAGGCTGTACGCACGACCGTCCTGTTCCATTAGCAGTGACACTGTTATATCAACAACTGCTCAGGCGTTGTGCTAAATGTAAAAGTTGCAAGATAAAAAATTGGGGAGATGGATGGAATTATCTGTGTGGGTGACCAAGGATGTTTTTTTTTTTTTTTTTTTTTTTTGACAGCTTGCATGCTTGAAAAATAAAAATAAAAGTAATGAAATGTATCAAAAATTGTGTCTTGGTTAGCACACACAGATCATCTGTTTGGACACATGAAACCCAAACACAGGCAATGTATTTATGCCCCCTTTGCCAAAGATGTAAGTGGCTTAATGAGGCTCCTGCTGAGGTTAGCTGTGAGTGAAGACATACAGTACTTATTGTAATGCAACATAATGGGTGAAACTAGGAGGAGGAGGAGGAGGAGGAGGAGGAAGAGGACGTTCTTGTAAAGACTGAAGATGTGAAAACCTGCTGCAGCAGGAGCAGATGTACAGATGTGCTAAAGCAATCGATTGTAGTTGAGAAAGAAGTGATGAAATATAAATCACAGCAAAGGCTGATGTCCATTCAATGTATCATGAGGGTGTGTCTAAAGTAAAAAATTAAATCAAAGAACTAATCAGTTAGGGAAAATATGTAGGTTCAGCAGGTACTGGTAGAGAATACTATTGAGTCCTTGTGCATACATAATACTATTAATGCATTATAGCTCATTATATCTGACTGTTATCAATTCTCCCCTGACAGGTGAGACGATGGATGGCAGCAGTTGGGTCATGTTTCAAGGAGAACATTTGGTAATAGTTTAACAGCTGTCAGGCAACAAATTCAAGGCAGTAGTATTCAGCTAGAGGTGTAGATTAAGTCAGAGCGACATAATTTAAGCCTGCAGTCAAACACCCTGGATGTAATCAGCTTTTACATGATGAAGCAGACATGTTTGCCACTTCATGCTACGCTAACTTCAACAGATCTGCATTAATTTGAGCCCATCCTTTCTGCTTGAAGTCTGGTAAAATGTATAAATAAATAAATGTGACAGAAATGTATCTGGGATGAAGGGGCAGCATTAGTATTTTCTCTGAAAAATACAGTCAGAAAATACAAAAACAAAGATTTGCAGTATGCTTATAAGTTAATTTGTTATAGATCCACAAGGGCCCAGCTGCATGCAACAATGTTTTGTTATTGCTGCTGCTGTGCGCTCTCAGTGCAACTGGCATGCAAAAGATAAAACCCCTCTCTCTAACTCATGTCCAATTAGCTGAGCAGCGTTATGCTCCATGACATGCAGAATTAGGAGGAGTAGGAATCCCAGACAACTGGAAGCCTTCATAAATACGCTTTCAAACTTACCAGCACTTGAAGTAGCTGACAGATACATCTATCGTCCATCTTTTGACCCTTTCTGAGCCTTTCCTGTCTATTCTTGCACCCTACATTCTGGTCATCAGTTTAAGTGTATCTTGCTCAACATTTTTTGTATTGTTTCATCTTCCTCAGAGGTGCAGTGGTCCCTGAATTTGAAGATTCAGGGACTTTGAGAAAGTCTCCCTGGTCATAGTGGAAAAGAGAAGCCAAACTGGCAGATAATGGAATAAATATATCAACACATATAGCGGAAAAGAAAGGCTATACGGGCTGGTCACTGAGGGCAGGGGGACCAAATGGAATGGTTTTTATTTCAGATTTGTTGATAAATGGAACCTGAAGCTACCTTGCAGCTCCTCCACCCTCAGCAATGACATGAAAGCATTAATGTCAAAGCAGCACGCACACTGCTGATGCAATGCATCACCTCTGGGTGATGAAGTCGTCATGGTTCAGTGCAGCCTTTACATATTCATCCTCTTTTCACCACTTTGTTCCTTCTTTCTTCTGTCACCTCCCTTCTCTTTACTCGTTACTGTTTTCTTCCCTTTCGCCTGTTTTTTCCAGTGCTGATTTTTAATGGCTGCCTGGATGAAATCCAAACCCCAGGCAGACAAAATAGTTCAACCGTGGAACTGTTTGGCAGAGGCAAAAAAAAAAACTGCAAAGCTGCAATAATAACGTCCCCCTGAATATTTTAGACACAATTTATTTTTAATCCGCCGGCTGGAAATCAGAGTGATTCAGTTCCATATTGTGGCCCCTCTGGGTGTTTCGTTGCTCATACTTTTTTAATGACCACACTTCTGTCCATTCAGAGGAAGGGAAGGAGCTGGAACGAGGTTCACCGGCACACAACTTTGGACAAGGACATTAAAACTCAGCTGGGAGTCAAGATTCATGATTGCTTTGACTCAAAAAAAGGCCCAATATTTAGAGTCACTCTATATTTTACACTTAAATGAATCTATATGCGTGTATTATAACACTATGGTATAAGTTACACTAAATTACATCAGAGAGAGTTCAGAGGAATATTCTCAAGATTCAAGGGCTAAACATTTTTGAGCTATAAGACATCCCGTCCTCTACTTGACATTCAAGGCATACACAACACTATGATGGAGTTAAAACACAGACGTTGAAAAGGTGATCATTTGTGCTGCAGTTTTCTCTTGCTCTGCATCATTCATTGCCAGCCTCACTGAGCACTCTCGGTGTTTCCATTAAAAATTTAACCTGACATGCAAACACAAGTGCTTTTCTGCATCTATGTGTGGCTGTTTTCCAGCCCCAGTGTGATTCGTGCTTCGTTTAAAGCTTGTTTTGAGTGGCACCTTGAGTCATGGTACCATAGCAGATTTTATTATTTTCCTTCTCTCCTTCACAGGAGCCATTATAAAAGAGTACGCTGCTAAATGAAGGGCTTGCTTCATCCACCAGAATGTCTCTGATGCTGAGGAAATGAAGAAACATACAAGTGAGATCACAAAATGTTAGAACATCTTAATATATATTTAAATTAGTTCAATATAACACATTTATTACATAATGTTCATAATATTTTATTAAGTTTTCTGTATTAAATTTTCTTCAACTGAACTCTGACTGTAGCTGGAGTCTGTAGGAGCACAATAATGGACATTTTCTTAACGTAACCTATATCTGCAGCATCAGTTTAGAGGCATTCCTTTGAGACTATAGGAACAGGCATACAATAACAAGGAGGGTTGGGGTAGTTGCCCTCCAGAAACATGTCATATAATGCATGTTGAAGTCAATTATTTAAGTGAATCTTGCAGAGACAGAATGATGCTAGATCTTTGGTGACATTCTTCTTGTTTTTAAACCAACACATGATGAAGGATTTAAAGTAAAACACTCGCAGAACAACCTGCTCACAATACTTGACCTACAAACTGATCCAACTGACTGCAGCCATGGATGTAAGCAGACTTTTGCATCTTATATCTGCTGGCCCTGGGGTTAAAATTCAAATTTTCTTGTATGCAGCAAAGATATGTCACTCTGACTAAAAATTCTTACAAAAAAAGAAAAAATAAATGTCTACAGAGACAGCTCAGAATGCTGTTAAGTATCATAAATTATACATATTTCTCTAAGTCAGCACTTTGAGGCACCTTCGTGCACAGATTTGAAAGATCTTTGTGGAAAGTGTATTTTCAGCAGGGAAATAAGATTTTTTTCCTTTTGGATTAATTATTAATAAAACAATACAATGGGTATTTTTAGGATTGACCATGGCATAAAGCATTAATAACATTTAACATGCATGTTAGTCAGCCTTTAGATTAATGTATATCAGATGACCAACAATCAAACAATCAATCTGAGATTTCATGCTAAAGTTGCCAGTGGCTTGTTGTTTGTCTGGTAAGTATAGATATATTTAAAAGATATCTATAGTTTTGCATAAAATCGCAAACAGAAAAACATATATATCTCAATAAATAAAGTGAATTATGTCCTAAATGGTAATTTTACAAGTATATTGCATGTGAATATGGTTATAGACCAAAAGCAGTAGAAGAGAAAACCTTTATGCTGAATAGAATAGAGAAGAGAATAAGTGTGTGGGAGGAGGTTGGCCAGGGTTTCCATTTAGAAAGAGAAAACTGCTGAGGAGCACCTGCCACACAATCTGTCCACCTACACACTGGAGCCTTGAGTCTGCACAGACGGAGGCTGCCGTAAGTCTCTATAAACCTGACCTGGACCTCCACTTCTCTCCATCTCCTAACTGAATTTCTCTGCGATTTGCTTTCCCAGAGCAGTGAATAGATGTTTCACTGCAGCAATGATTCCTGTCACCAGCGGATTAATTGTCTGGATGAATGATGTTAATCTGGAGCGATGAACATAAAGATAATATTGATAAAAGCGGCCAGTCGGCTTTCAGTTTAAAGGCTTTGTTGGTTGGCACAGGCTTGACAGATCACGGGCCAAATAGATGAGGGCTGCAGGCATGAAAAGCCCTATTACAGAGGGGCACTGGGGCTGCGATCCATCACCCTCTGGGGATCCGTGTGCATATGTGTGTTTGTAGATCTAGAACTGGTGCTGTGCAAGACAGACACACGAGAAGCTGTTATGGTGCCTCCCTGAATATAAAGTGTGGTTGTTTGTGAGTTTGTTCCCACAGGAACTGTCAAAGTTGAACCTACAGGGAACAAAGCTCATGTTGTTTCAGTGCTGTTTGTTGGGAGAACTCAAAACAGAAAAAAAGCCGCTAACACTTTCTGGTAATACATCTTTTGCTTTTTTAACTTTTCTCTAGATAAGGATGATTAAGTAAATGCTACCTACATTAGCTGACATAATTTCCCTTTTTACGTCTCATAAACAGACTACTGCCCCCCTCAGGTCTGGAGAGTAATAGCCAAGAGGAGAGAATAATTCTCTTTGGAGCATTACCAGCTCGTGGACAACCAACTGTATGAACATCAGCTTCAGCTGTTTGTATGCCTTGTCCCTTGTCCCTCATCCGGCTGTGCTGTGCCAGGTGATGTGCCCTCCCTCTCCTTTGACACCCAGGGGTATTTTCCCCCTACCCACAGAGCGTGTCCTTTTCACTTGTGTGCTCCTGTGAGGGTATAGCATGACGATCCACCTGCATTAAACATCTCTTACAAAGGTCCAGGCTGGCAGGTGAGAAGACGTGGTCCCTCAGGCCAACCATTGGACCTGACAGTGATGAGCACATTAATATATAGTGGACAGGCTTGGCTAGGAACAGAGACTGAAGCTGAAAAGCTGCAAAATCTTTGTGCAGCTGAATGACAACTATCACATTCTGTGAGGTTTGCATAGATCTCACAGCAAGAGGAAAGAGGGCGACTCATCATCTTGCCTTTATCATTTTAAGCAATTCAATGAGCTGTATCGCCTTTTAATATAAACTCCATCATTTTGAATTTATTTTCCAGCATTATCAAAACTTGTCATGTGTGTGTGAAAAAAAGTGTTGATAGTCACATTTGAAACTGTGGAAGATGATTAAAACTACAATAAACCAGGCACCCTAAAACTACAACAGGCATTTTATTAGCAACACTTTAATGATATAATAAAACATATCTTATGTCTTTGTCCTCTGATATGGCTGTTGTCCAGTAAAGTGTCAGCAGAATTGAGGGTCTGTGTCTGCTAACACAATGTTCCTTGCCCCTGTTTTCACACCGATTTCAGTTGTGTCATCGCTGCAAGCAAGAAACAACAAAATGTGCCTGTCTAAAAATGGCACAAGTGATGTGATGTTGTGCAACAGAGTTTTTGATTTGCAGCATATTCTGGTCTCAAAACAATGTTCAGGCGTGCAAAATGGGTCAAAGACTTTTCAACCTCAAATACAAAAGCAAAGATTCCATATCTGGAAACCTGACACCATCCTCTAGGCTTCATGAACTGTAATTGAGTCTCACCAACATCAGTGACCATAAAGCTATTTGACTAATGATCAGTATCATTCAGCCCCAAGCACCAATCTGTTGTTTTGCACAGTGTGTCATAAATGAGACCAGTGTCAGTGAGACCAGTGTCATAAATGAGACCAGTGTCATAAGTGGAGTAAATTATTAAATTAAAACGCATCCAACTTACTCTCTTTCCTACCAGACTAATGTATAGCAGAACCCATTGAGAGAGAAAATTATTTGACCTGCTGCTGAGGAAATGTTTATTAGCCTGAAAAGTGGAGAGGGAATTCCTGTGAGGAGTCTATATATCTTTCCATCCATGGAAACAGTGTCAATCTCCATCCTCACCTCCCCTGTGAGCTGCTGGCCTTCTGTTCTCCCTCGGCTATTCAATCAAACCTGCCCACATGTCAATAAATCTCCTGGGAGTGCCACAGGCGTTGATGCACTAGGAAAACAATATCCAGCTAGCCTGTAGCTGCATTTGGTTGTATGCAGAATTCCATTTTTGAGACAAAAATACTAAAATTCTGTTATTGTGATCCTCACAGTCTTACTCACATACCAATAAAACTGTTTTTTTTTGGGGGGGGGGGTTAAATTTCTCTTGCATATGACACCTCTCAGCACCTTTTTGTTTAAGTTGGCATGAGAAAATACAAATACAGTTAAGAAACACAAGTCTTAACCAGAGACTGACTAAACAGTTGGAAATCATAACCAAAGAGCGCTGTCTCAAAACTCATTCTTAATAGCAATGGTCCAGTCACACACACACACACACACACACACACACACACACACACACACACACACACACACACACACACACACACACACACACACACACACACACACACACACACACAGATCACAGATGCCGATTAGCAGCCGTGTGAGTTTTTGCTCATGCATAGCCCAGAGGCACTTCTGTCCATGTGAATAGCATCCCAATCTGCATCGGCTACATAAATCAGTGCAAGTCGGTGATATGAAAGATTTAATCTCGGTGGTCTCCAGTGGACATGCAAGATCCATCTCACCAATCTCAAGGGACACTTCCCCTGACACCGGTCCTGTTACCTTCTCTAGACGGTGTCTGAAAGTACTAGATTCCTCCAAACTGATGCTCATTCCTAAAGCTAATGCTCTGGTTATCATTTCATTCATCCCTGTGGCTAAAGGTCCAATCAGAGAAGGTAAATCTTGCATTTTACTTCATTTTTCTCCAGTGCGATGTGGGTCATGTTATTAAAAATCCTATCTTTAATCACGAGTGGACTGTTAACAGCAAGGGACTGACTTTAACAGCTAAGAACTGTTTTGCACAGATGGCGCCTCGCTGTGACACTCCCCAAACAGCTGCTGAATAATTTCGCCATCCTAACACGAGCAGCAACGTTTTTTACCAATTCTTATCACAGCCACCTCAACTTGGCTGTTAACTTCATGTTCTATTATAGTTGAACGTATGGTGGAATCAGCCTAAACTATGAGAGAAACAACAGAATGTCAAAATGGCGTTGGTTGAAAACACAAAAATGGATGTACAAGTTGACACTAGGACTGAAATGAATTGTGTTTTGTTGCAAACACGTGCTGAGATTAGAAAATGTGCAGCAGTAATAAAGGAATATGATCATTTATTTAGTGACGTAGTACAAGGTTTCCCCTGTTGGGAAAATTAACTGCACATGAAGAATTCTGTCAAACAAATTGTTCGGATCTGTCCGTTGGGAGTCATTCCACTTTCAGAAGCATCAAAGAAAAACTTCCATCTAAATGTTGACATAAAAGCAACAGACCATTTTTAAATTACTCCACCACCAAGAGAGCATTAACATTAAGAAATATTAAAGAGAAAAAAGAAGCGTGCGACACTGATGAATTCAGAGAGATCAAGGTTCTGCTTCGTTTGCATCGCTGATTCAGCTTCAGCTTGGCAACTGGATCCTCGGACACATATGAGGACAGATATGTGATTGATTGCTGAAACCCAGAGTCCTTAACCTGTCTCACCGCGGAGAGAAATCATAAATTTTACCACCTAGCACACCCATAAATTAAATAAAGCTGATAAAGGCGCAGGTCTCGGTTCTGCTGTGGGACACAAATGCTGCATCTGTTGTGTTTCAACAGTGACATTTTCCTGCATGTGCTTGGAGCGGAAAACAAAACCACAGCCGGGCATAGTCCATTACCATGGAAACACGTTCGACCTCATTCAGGAGGCTCTCTGGTCCTTTTGAAGCCTCTCTCATGCTCAGTATACATAATCACACACAATTACATTTCTATAAAACACACACCTGCTTGTCTCATTCTTTTTTAAGTAAAAATGGTAGCATGCATAATAGTACCCCCTCCCTCTGCCTCACCTCCTCTAACCTTGCGCACACCAACCTGCAGCTACAGAGATGACACAATAATGGAACATGAGACACCCAGCCCAGACTGTTTCCATGACAACCCAGCCAGAGGATAACTATTTTACAGCATACACCACCACCCACCACCTTGGCTGCTCTTCATAAGCGCAGCTCCTTTTCGCCCTCCTCCTCTGCTGTGTGGAGGCTATGGGTTCCTCATCAGGCTTTCTGCAGAGATCTGGCTACCTGCCCTGACCAAGTTGCCTTTTTGCTCCTTTGGAGTGGCAGAAAAATGAGCCGCTATCAGAGGCTGTTCATAACACGGGGAAATACTAACTTAAAATGTCACATTTGCATTGGAAATATCTGTGGGGGAGAAGTGCTGCTGCTAATGTTATTGCTTTATTCTCTTGTGAGAAAGTACATTTGCAAAGTAAATAAACAGAACTAACTCGTGATGTTAATATTTCATCACACTCCTCTGTATGCTCCTAGTCAGAGGCAATTATTCAAATAAAGGATCTATTGCTTTTCCACCATTATTAATGGTTCACCCTTTTAGAGGCATACAGGTCTTTATTTTGGATAAATTAAATCAATTAAATTTGCTTCAGAGACAAAATTTGCTTTCTGTCATTTGTGATTATTTATTATGTATTAACATCTGTGTTTAACTAACCTTTCTAACTTCTGGAGAATTTTTTTCAGGTGAACACTTGCCATTCTGCTGTTCTTCTGATGGTTTGCAAAATCTATTCAACTGATGTGATTGGCCACCTTGATTACATTTCACCCCAGCTTAAGTGAGATGTTATTTCATTAGGTTTTATTGGTTCTGTCACTGTCTCCTAGAATGTCACCAAAAACATCACTGAAAGCACTGAATGACTGAAAGTCACACAAGCAAAATCAATTAAAAGGAACTTATATGACTACAAATTTAACAGTATAAAAGTAATTGTTCTTTATCTCAGTCAGTTATTTGAAACTGTGGCCAGCACTAGCTTTAAGGCTTTAAATATGCTTCATCTCTTGCTGTGTCAGCGTTTCTGGTCCATTGTTGCATTTCAATGAGGCAGGCACTCAGGCCGTGGTTAATAAACCGAGATGAAACATTGCCCTGGCTGCAGTATTGACGCCTCCTATATGAGGTGGCAGATTCAGGCCATTCCCTGTCTACCTTCTGTCATCATTAGCTTCAGCACAGGGAAGATCCCATCAGAGCATTCAGCGACATTCGGCGAAGTGCATTAGGGTGGTGACAGAGAAGCAGAGGCGGCTCCTCACCACAACTGTGGCTCAGAACTGGACACATCCTGATGTCACGCACTGGACCTAATGGTCTCACTTTGAAGACAGCATCAGTCTACTGTGTTTATATGCTCACTCTATATTAATGTGTTATTTTAAATGCAGTAAGGGACCAGTCTACAGCATTTGCTATTTGTATCAATTCTTTGGTGCTTGTAGTAGTGTGCTAAAAATTTAAAAAGGACTGAGACCCAGTCACAGACAGTTCAGTGAAAACTAGCTAAATGTTAAAAAAAATAATCAAAAAAATCAAAATTAAATCCAGAAAATCAAACTGAACTTTCTAAACTTGCTGATTACAGTGAGACTGCAAAACAATAATAAACAATTGGTGTAAAAAAAATATTGGTGTAAATTTGATTTGTTCTGACAACCAAGTCAGGTGTATCCAAATGACCAAGTTCTAATTACTAACTACAAAAGCACTCAGACTTCCGCCAAGCAGCTCATCTCCCAACATATTGTGACTTACATCCATGGTATATAATAAATAGGTGGTAGCAATACAAGGTTTCATAACATAGTAGTTTGCGTAATGATCAAAGCTCCTTGGCCTTTGATCATCACGTTATCATTAAGTCCTTCCAGGATCTGCAACATCACATATTTAATCACCTGTTCCTTGGCTCATGATCAACAGTTCCTGAAAATTTCATTAAAATACTTTTTTTGTTGTTGTTATTTTGCTAACAGTCAAAGAAACAAATAAATGCTGGCTGTCACATAACCTCCCTTGGTGGAGGTAATGAGATTACTTCATGATGTGACTGGTATCACTTAGGATAGATACATTTATTGACGTCACATCTCTCATCCTCTAATCCCACACGGAGCAAAATTCCCCAAGTCTGAGCTGTAGAAATCGACTCAGATAGAAGTGAAAACACACGTGGGTGTGAAAAACCTTGACTCCAAATGTCAGAGATGTTAAGCACATTCCAAAGATTCTCACACAGCCCAGACCAGAGGATTAGACAGACAAACATCCAATTCCTACGACTGAATCTCTGACATTTTCAAGGACAGTTTAAAGAAACGACACATACTGAGAGATAACAAGAGATCAGCCACTTTTATTTAGAAAGAGTCCCAAAAAATAAACAAGTTAGCACACATTCCATATACAAAATGTCAGTGAGAATAGCCTGGATATGCATGAAACTAACCATCGAAGGTGTTAGAACAATGATAATCGTAGTAACCTCCAGACGAGAGGCCCTTGCACGGATCATCGTCAGGTAAACAAAGTAAAATGTGCCTTATTATTAGAACTAGTCTATGTAAATTTTATTAGAAGTATTGCCTAATGTTTTATAAGACTACATGACTGGGGAAAATATTTATTTTAAGAATAAGAACCAAATTTTAATAATCAATGGAAGCAGAGCTTTGACTCTATTATTAAAATTGGGCTATAATTTTTCAGATTTAAACTTTTTATATAAAATATATGTATATACTGTATATATGCCTAACATTGTATTTTCAATTTTAAACAGTTAACCTCACTACTTTAACATTAAAATGAAAAACGCATGTTTGGCTGTAATGAAATAAACTTATTTGCATCAACAACATGCAACTGGTGCTACTTCATTGTCAGATCAATGCAAAGTACATGAAGACTGGAAAAGAAAGCCAAAAATAGCTATTGTATTAGCACTGTCATGGCCACCGACTGTACATCTACTTACAAAAGTTACAGAATGTATCATTTACATTCACTGAAATGACAGTGATTGATTATAATAAGACTATATTCATATCTACCGGCACTAGAATTTTGGCACTCGTACTTATTTGGCATTTGAACCAGCATGTAAACCATGTGGATGTCGATGCCTCTTTTGAATGTCACTTCAAAAATGTGATACGATAACACCATATCATACTGTTTTTCTCTTTTTTTTCTTTTGTTTTGCATTCATGGCATGTAAACAGATCAATTTTGTCTTGAAAGTAGAACAACCCTGGTTTTGTCGGAAAAAATACAAACAACGAAAGCACTAAAGCAAACAAAGAGACAAAAGTGTAATGCAAAAAATCGCTGCACCGACTCTTCACAAGAGAAACATAGAAGAGTTTGCTTCCAAATGTCGAGCATTGACATATATTTCATATCAACACCAAATGTTAAAGAATAAAATATACAGTAAAGTTTAGAATATGAATTAATTACATGATTTCAACATCTCACTCCCATATGTATTTGGCTTTAAAAATATGGAACTAGAAGCTGTTTAATATCTTTTTCTTAATCACACATTAAGATGTTTATATCCAACCAGTGTGTAAGCAAGTTCATTTAAAAGCTATTTTGTGAAAATACATAAAAATATTTTTTAATAGAATTTTTTTGACTGAATTTTCTTAGAAAAAAAATGACAATGTTACATCTTAATGCAGATGATATCAAGTGTGCTTGAAAATCTTGTTTGGCGGTGGTGCCTAGAGAAATGGTGTGTTTTTGAAGACATCTTGCTCTGAGCACCCACGCACTCTCTCTCTGTCTCTCTCTCTCACAGCCACACACACACACACATGCACAAAAAGAGGTGAGATGTGAAACTCTGACTCCCAGAAACAGGCATTTGCCTTCAATCAAGCCCTCTTTTCCGTCTCTGTCCAGTCCAGTAAGATAGATAGGAAAGTGTGGTGTTTTCATAAAAAAAGAAAGTTTCTTTTTTTTAATTCCACCCAGAGGGGGAGGCGAGTTATATGGTGAGCAATAGTGAGTGAAAGTAACAATACACTTCATTGTAGGAGACAAAATGAAGAATCCATCTTCCACCTTTTCCTTTTTCACCAGACAGAGACAGAAAAAGTGCCGAGATAGGAAAAAAAGAAATCGCTATAATGAAACCATTATAAGGCACTCAGAAGTTTCTCATTAATCAGGACAGATCTGTCAGACTGACGTTTAGTCCCATGTCAGGTCTCACGTATGGGACAGCGTGGACAGCTTTAGGAAATTCTGGAGTCATCACCCGGCCATTCTCCCCAGTGCTCCCAGTGATGGAAAGTCTTGCTTTATTCCTCATGGCGTCCCCAAAGGTCATCTGAAGGGAGAAACGTCACATGCACATGCAGACACAAACATTAACACGTTCACGCACGCACGCACGCACACACACAGGGATTCATACACAAACAAGGAAAAAAATGTTAGGTTAGAGCACCTCCATAGTTGTAATCTTATAAATATATAAAACATGAGAATGCAGATGAGAACTAAATATGATGTCCACAGGTAACAATGCAAGATTCAAATGATCAAGTAAAGGCTTATGCATGGTAGTTACAGGCATTATTACAGAAATGTGTTACTAAGACAGAGGTATTACAAGCATGGCCAGTAACAGTCATACATGAAAATGGTTTTAGATAGTAAGAGAAATTAAATGAAACAAACACAGTTTTAATCTATGAAAAAAGGGGGGAATCTCTCTCTCTCTTAATAAATCATAAATCACCAGTACATACGAGTCTTTGGCCAACCTCTTCATTCACTAACACTGATGGATGGAACAGATGGAGCCAAAAAAACGTGCATTTGGGGGAATTTATGAAAACCTCGTTCCCTACCCCCTAAATTTTTACACTTTCGATCCCATATACGTTGTAACCTTCCTTATAAGTTGCAAAATTCTGTGAATTCTGCGAGGAAGTTGGGTTAATATTCTGTGCATTCTTTGCCACCTTCATTCGTTTGGCCTCGGCTCGGGACTTGTAACAGAACTCAATCAAAGCCACCAGCATGGCCAAACCGAGTCCTCCGACCAGAATGTAGAAGACCCCAGCCACGTTGCTCAGGCTGAGGGCACTCGTCTTCTCCTGCAGAGCGCACACGAGACACGAGTCAGTGGGGCAGACACAGGTAAAAGACCCAAAGAAAACCACAATTACAACAAAAATAATGGAAAAGAAGGAAAAACTGCACCACTATAACTTTAAATATATGTTGTTTGTTTTGACAGTTAAAAATGACTAAAAGACAAAAACAAACACGTTTCCATTTGGGCTAGATTTAAAGCAATGTTGTGAGAAAGGTTAGTACTTTAATTAAAGCAAAATGAAATGCAGCAGCAGCCTGATTGTTGTGCAAAGAGCTATGTGTTGCAGGTCAGAATTACAAATTTGTTCCACACAAGGACCATTTACATGGGTTGCCCATTACAGGAGGGCTAAAAACGGAGCGTTGCTCATAGACAGAGACAGGGAAGCTGACGACTCTGAAGACAGCTACGAAAAAAACCAATCGGGGTTGGACACATACA
>BJFM01002609.1:98658-121569 GCA_016586285.1 Arothron firmamentum
AGTTGAAATTTCCAATTTCAAAGAATTTTTAAATAGGCGTTGAATTGGTTAGGACTCAAGTAAACAGGGTAAAATCCACCCTGAAGTCTTAATGACTTCAAAAACCATTTAAATTTTTTTTACCAATATTCCATTATTCAACTAATGCCTACGCTTTTTCCTTTTCTTTTCTTTTTTCTTTTTTCTTTTTTTTTTTGCAATTTATCGACTTACAATAAATTGCAATGATTTTTCAAAGAATTTGAAGGGGAAGGGGCGTTACCTTATCTCCTTATACAAACCAGAGACAAATAAGCAAAGCTACATCAGGGTAGGTGGGATACTATAACAACATTGGACACATTGTTATACTATTCCACCCACCTTAATGAGGATCCTTTTGGCGTGGCGATCCCGTAGCCTTTGGAGTCCAGGTTGCCTCCCACCTTCATGGTATCACAGGGTTTTCGCTGTTCAATGTACTCGTTCATGGTGGATTCCAACAGGTAGGCATACTTCCCCTTGGACTTTCGGACTCTCTGAACCCCTTCTGCAGTGGTTTTAACAAACACAGAGGGCTCTGCACTGCGCATGTATGTCCACATTTTGTCAAAGAGGGCAATTTTTGAGCGCTGTTAAAAAAAGACAAAGAAGTTATTAATGTAATATGTTATTTTTTTCTTCTGTGCTCAAATATATTTGACAGTCTCAGTGTACTAAGTATTGTATTTTTATCTTGGATGAGGAACATTTTTCCTATTTTGCTGCTAAAATCATAGAAAAGAGACTTTTTTTTTATTACCCTAAAGAATTCTTTAGTTGAGCCAGAGTCTAGAGTCCCATATGCAATTTCTGTCTGTTTAGCAAGGTCCTCAGCACTTTCAATGGGAGAAACCATTCTCTCGACAGTCAGGAAAGCAGCCAGGTTTGCGGTGTATGACGAGATGATGATCAAAGTGAAAAACCACCAAACACCACCAACAATACGCCCAGAGAGAGATCTGTCAAGACAAGAGGAGAACTTGTCTAGTTGGGTTACATGTGGGGAAGAAGCTATGCCATAGTTTACAATGTTTATCAGTAGTCTCATTAAAAGAGTACGTCACTTGTCGAAATTGTCATTAAAATGTGTGGTTACTTCGTCTCACCCACCTTGGTGAGATGTCACAGCCTTGTCTCATAAAGGCACCGAGAGAGAACCACAAACTGTTAAATATGCCAAATTCGTTTGTCGACTCATTGGTCTGAATTTGTCCGTCTTCGTATTCTTCAGTGTGCCACTCATAGGGGCTGAAACGGCTGACCAGAAACAGCACCACGCTTACACCAATGTAGGCAAACACGATACACATCCAGATCTCATAGGCTAATGGGTCCAGGAAGGAGAAGACACCCGGCTTTGACTTCTGAGGCTTCTTTATCATGATGGATATCCCCAGAGACATGAAGGGTTTAGAGAAGTCGATCACCTCCTCTCGTACCAAAGTGATGGTAAGGGGAGCCACTGCAATGTCTGCTTTCTAGCCAGGCAAAGAACGATGTAGGACAAAATTAGTTAAAAATAAATTCACTTCACATCTTTAGGGAACTGTGAACAAACACTCACCCCGTATACTAATTCTCCAACCATCCCATTCCAGATTTTGGTCTCTGCATCCCTGGCTCCATACTTCCCATCGCCCACTATTTTCAGTTGATATTTGAATCCGCAGTGCTTCGCTATCTCTGCGGCCAGGTCCACGCAGTAGCCCTCATAACGCTCGTTGTCCACAAAAAGGTCGGCATTCTTTTTCAGCATTACATATGGAGCTTCCTGAAGGACAGAGAACAAACAGAGGAGAACAAGCTGAAAGAACTGTTCAGCTGGACGGGCTTGAATTACAGAGCTAAATTCTAAAAAAAAATAAAACATGCTTTACATCAGGATCATCATCCTTGTGGTGAGACATTATTCAGCTAGTGTACTTTCATTTTCAATCATGCAGAGAACAGCACAAAAAGAATAACAACTCTCCTAATGGAATATGTGGTAATAACTTGTTCCACAATCACATTGAGATATTTGTAAATATTCATTGCCACTGAATTGTGATCATGGAGGACCTGTTTATGCAGCTATACATCACCACAGAGACGATACCAGCCAGCAGTTGAGTCAATAGGATGATTACCAAGATGGTGGTGACAATAACTGTTTTATTTTCCATTCCTGTCGTGTCATTTGCGAAGACATCAGATTTGGTGACGGCCATTTTGTCAACTTCATTCCAGTATCCGATCTGTGGGAAAGAAGAACAGAACCATGCGTGTGATTAATCTTGATCGCAATTCTAAACAATCTACGCTGTGACAAATTAAAGATTAGATCTTACCTTCACTGGACCGTTAGTCTTTAATTCCATGATATTCACAGAGTAGTTTACTCGTTTACCGTGTTGATCAAACTGAATGTTTCCTGTCAGACCTTCCACACGGACCTTTAAGACAGGAGATTCATATAGCATTCAATAAAGAGGCACCATCTTTCTAAAATTTTAGTTTAACACAGAGTTCTTGTTTACTCTGTTTCTGCTACGCTAGCTGGAAATAGGTGTCATGTTTCTCACTACTCCTTTAGAAGGAAGTGCCATAAATTACTTCAAAGGGTGTTTCATGTCAGCTCTACAAACCATAATGAAACTATTGCTGGCTCCACTGAAAAGGCATTTGCATCATAGATACAATTTGAAATATGTTCCTCATCTTTTAACTGACTGGCTGCCAACATTTTGACAATCAGCCAGAGCCAGGAGAGAAAGGAGAGGAGAGGCATTCTGTTCTCTGCAGACTTTCTGCTAAACATCTACAAATAACTGCAGCAATGCATGTATCTTTATAGTCTAAAACACAAGTTGCTTGAAATTTTTCTTCATAAAAGCTAGTTTATTATCTAACATGTTACGTAGAATCAAAATCAATAGTTTGGATCATTTGCATGGTAAAACTTTACATTTTGGCCTTGCATGTTTTTGTTGAATTTCAGAAGGAATTATGATGGTACCTGTTTCAGCGCTCGCTCAATCTCCACTCCCTGTGCCCAGGGAACAGCTGGATTGGCGAGGCAGTCACCGTTGTTTGCCCTTCTGGTGAAGTCGATGCGCTGTTTGTGCAAGTAGCGGAAGGCTTCCGTCATCACTTGCACTGCATCGTAGGTCAGAGCTGAAGTGTACTGGACAAGGAAAATGGATACGAGGTTGTGAATAACAGAAGTGCGAATGTGTTTGCCTTACCTCATCCACTTTATAAACCTTAATCCTGTTGAGGTGTGTAGTAATAGATTACTTCACTTAAAATATGTGATGTATTTCAGCATTTACAGTTTAAACAAAAACCTAGCAGTATCTTTACCAGCAAGCTATTATAAACACAATAAAAGACACCCAGGAGATGAGAACCAAAGGTGCATGACTGAAGAGTCACCACAGGACATATTTAATTCCCTCCTCAATTAATTTTTTGTGACTTATTATGAATGGACAAATGTCCAAAAATGGAAAAAAATTGCTCCAGGGAAGAAAATGGTGTCTCAATTAGCTGGGATGAGAGCTTATTTTCAGTGGTGTTTAGCTGCATTGGAAGTGTGAATTCTGTGCCTAAAGGTTTAAAACCACTGTTACCTCATTTCAACTGTAGAGTGGTAACAAAACACATTAAAACAGTCACACTTGACTGAAGCAAATAAAGACAGTGTTAAACTTTAAATACTGTTGGTTACTGCTACTAATACGTTATTGTAAGAGGTAAAAAATTATAATCTATTCATGCCATTCATGCAGAATAACCCTGTTTTTCACCATTAGTCCCCATTAATTAAGCTAAAAATTGAAAAAGATAATGTATAACAGTGTCCATTTTTATTTGTTATACATAAATTACCCTAATTTTGCTGTCGGCACCAGGATACTCCTTTTCTTCCAGAGCCTCCCATCGCTGGTCAAATTTGGACACTAAAGGGTCATCAAAGTCCACAATCTGAAATCCAGACACGTTGGCACCACCATACTGGATCTTGGAAAGGTCCCCATCAATGAAACCCTGAACCCATGAAATCAAGTGTTTTTGGCCTTTAGAAACATAAATGATAAGCAGAGCCTTATGTAATGTCAACTTACCAGATTGGCAATAATGTAGTGGTAACCTTTAACATGTCGTCCAATCGTGATGACCTGTGAGGTTAAGACCAGTTTAAATACAACAAAAGTTTTTATATCAAGTTGTTATAAATGATTCACCCCACGGCGTAACTATGCAATTTAAACCTTGTCATTTCTCTTACTTCCTTTTCATTTTATGACAAGCAAAGATAAGAAAAGGACTAACAATGAATTGCAAAAATTGTAGCACTCAAACAACTCAAAACCCACCATTATGTTTAGATATTCTCACTCCATCAACCCTAACATGGCTGACAGGCTGGGCTATTATCACTGAAATAAAACAAAGCAACAGAATTCACTGCTGCTACAAAGCGGCATCCATTTAAAAATCCTCCCTTTTATCAACAAAGGAACGAAAAACTGCTAAATGTGCCATGTCATTACCTAAACCCTCTTGATTGGCAGCTGCTGCCACTCGAAACAAATTTGAATGTTGCTATTTCACATATCTTTTGTAAAATGTGTTTTACGAATGAAGCAGGTACTCTTCTTCAGCTGAACAGGCCCTGAGACGGCAGGCATTGATTCCATTCAGCATTCAGTTAAACAGGTCTCAGCATACTTTAAATGCTAATCAATAGGCCTTTTGGTTAAATGGAAGTGTAAAAATATCCCGTTATGTGCATCTGTGTTGTCTTTAATTGCAGTTTTGTTTTCAGCCTAAATGAACCATTAGCGTAATTGTTACGACGCTTTTTTATATTTGTTGCACACGTGACTCAGCTGGTCTTAGCACATTTCAAGAGTATAAAATCGCAGCTGTCATTTAATATTCTTAGAAGCGCTGGGTCTAAAATGCTCCTAAATCCATAAAATAGGAGCATATTTGTGCTGTGTTGTTTAGAAAAATTAAATCACATAACTTTCAAAAGCCACAAGTTAGAACAGGATGTGTCAGAAGGGGGTATAAAAGGCATGACCAACCTCTGCAACCCACCAGCAGACAGCTTTGTTCAGCAACTGAAAACATGTCAGCATCGTTCCGTATAACAACATCCCAGAGCAACTGTCAGCAATGAAATCTTAAACTTCCTGTCAAATCCCCCCCCCCCCCCCCCCCCCCCCCCCCCCCCCAAAAAAAAAAAGGCAACACCCAGCCGCCTGTCCAACCACTTAGGTTGTCCAAGCATGTCAAAACAAAACTCAAATTTCTGGAGAGCTTCTCTTCCCCCACTACCTGCTCCATGATGTCTTTGACTTTGTCCTGTTCACAGTCCAGGATCACCCTCCTCTCCTTCTTATTCTCCAGATCCTGGAACAAAGAGCGGTAGGCTTCATCCTTCCTCTCGTCTTTCAGGTTCCCCACGTTGATGGCCGTCACCTGCCACTTCTTCTCTGCTGCTGTGTCCAGAACAACCTGCAGTGTCGTCAGACCTGGAATAAGAAACAATTTGGAGAAATCGGCTTAAACCACAGCTCAGATGACAAACGGCTTTGAACACACTCATTAAAAGCTAAACCATAAAGGAGAAGTTAGAGCAACTCTTTATAAAGTATGCATAATTATTTTTTTCAGAGCTTTTTTCTTACTCAGAGCTATCAGAGGATTCACATACTGGATGACTTATGTAAAGTGCTCATCCAGATGAGTCATAGATGTTCGTGAACCTGTACAACATGTGGGAGTAAAGTGGGTCAAAGAGTCCACTTAAAGGCATCATTCCAGCTTTGCAATTGTGCAACAGCTTTTTTGAACACCAACATTGATTTATTTCAATTGTTTAAGCAGTTTTATGATAGGACAATATATACGAAGCCCACTTACTTTTTCCCTGGTGGATCGTATCCTGCAACAAGAACCACAGAGCTGCAGATACCCAGACCTTGAAGAATTTACTCGCCACAGTATTTTATTTGAAAATTCAGCATTCTTGGTTTCCTTAAAGAATACGTCGTGGCTCTATGGCTGTTTTGTTTGAAGGTCTTGTGTGCACTGATAGTGCTACATTAATGTTAACTCTTGTTTGAGCACCGAGAGAGATCAAGCCAATACCGAGAACCCAGCCTCGTGTACACTGGTGCACATGATCAACTAGGTGAACTCCGGGAGGCTCCTGGAATCGGGAGGCTTCATGTTTATGATAGAATAATATATGAAACTATGCATGTAGATAACTGCATGAAATGTTATGTTTCTGCTTTTAACTGTAAATGCCATAGGTGCTGAAATGGAAAATCGAGGCGTTCCATAAAGCATGTGTACGGGCTGCAAGGCAGCAACAAAGTCCCCCTCCCCCACAGAGTGCAGAGCAGAGCGAGCATCAATGACATTAAGGCATCGCCAGCATAGAAAGGATGAGTTGGGCTGGAGGCAAAGTTACGATGCAAATCGCAGAGGACCCAGAAAGAACAGAAAAGGCCAGTGCATGATGTTTTGGATCTTTCAATAAATGGAAAAAAGCTGAGCTATCAGCTGATCTTGACTGTTTACGTCTGAATGATGAGTCATCAGATCACCTAGAACTGTTTTCTGAGCTTGAGTCTGGTCAGAAATGATGCTCTTTGTCCATCAATCTGGAGTGTGGTCTGTGAAAGTCAAATAGTGGTTTCAGGTTTTCCCACTTATATTCCTATTACCCCTCCTCTGTGGCTGCACAGCTGAACCCCCTCGATTATTGATCCCTGGTCTGCAGAGGACACTTGGAGAGTGCTTTGATAAAGGGGTCGAGTCTTTCATCCCGCCTCGCTAGAGCGAGGTAAATTACTGATATAATAATCAATTTCATGCGACACGACAGAGGTTTTATGTTGTTGGGGAGGAAAAACGGAGGCTTGCACTTTTATCTGAATGAACAATAGATCATAATTACAGTAAGGTCATTATGATGTGGTTACATTTGACTGTCTCATCAATGCTTATTAAGTGAGATAATAAGAAGTTGGAGTGATAAAAAGTTATTAAAGTACAGATGAAGCAAGGACAAGAGAAAAAACGTAATTATGTTTCAGTTAAATTGTGATTTATTTAATGGTGACTAAATTCCAGCATGATTGCTGATGATGATCATATCTGTGTGATCCATATGAAGCTTACTGTGATTCCATACAGCATTCATTATAACAGATTATTATATTATTAGTAATAGTAATTATGAATTCTAACTGCATTGAAAGAAAAAAAAAAACACAACCATTTGGGTGGAATTTATTGTTCCTTATGGGCTAATGTTGAATTTGCAGCAGCATCACAGCCTTGACAGAACTGTGCTGACTAAAAGCTGCTCTTGCTGACTGTGGTTTGCAACAGTTATAAATAGTAATAGTTATTAAGGAATGTTTTTTAACTGCTCCTACTTGCCTTCACTCTTCGTGACTTGCATTTTCACTGTAAATAGCATGTCTTCGATGGAGTTGGTATTAATAGAAATGTCATCTACAGTTAATCAAACATATTTTAACGTCAATACTACGTTATGATCTATCAATATTTTATAATTTCCCATGATACTATGTATTTAATGTGTCCATTGTGTATTGCAGATACCGTAACAAATATATTTGGGTCTATCCAAGGTAATAGTAAATAGGAAATAGTAATTTCAACTAATCATCATCAATCCACTGATTCGGAGGTACAGAAAAACATGAAGAAAGTTATTTTTTCCGTGTTGATTTGAAGATACTTTCTACACAACCACAGCCCTTACCAACACAGAACATTTTAATGAGTTAATGTGTGCATATATATGCATAGTGTGGTGTAATACTATTCAAAAAGGCAAGAGATTCATATTTAATGCATAGAGGAGAAGTAGTTCAACGGCTGGATGATGTCTTTACATTAGATATTATCTCTTTGCTTCTAACGATTGTTTTCTCACATCCTGACTCAATCACTGTGTACAAATGTGTACTGTAAAACTAATTCCAGGCTCACCTAAATTTTTAGAATTCCATCTGGTGTTTGTATTTGTTTTTTTCTGTGCTCCCTCCTTCCCTCATTCGTTTTCCCTGGCTGGGCGTGGCGCTACTCAGTTTCCTGGTCACACCTGCTCTGCCTCTGTGATCAGCTCACCTGGTTCTCATTGACACCAATCAGTTGCAGCATAAAAGCCTGGTCCTCCGCTCTGTTCTTCAGTTCAATGTTGAGCCTGGATGCTCTGTACTAGGCTCTCCAGACACTCTGTATGTTTCCCCCCCTCGACTGGATTGATTTGAAGCGATTTTTGAATTGAATTTTGGGATCATGGACTTAGTAGTGCTGCCTCATCTGACCGGTCATTTTTTCCTCTTTTTCAGTGCCCAGCCACTCTTTCTTTGACTGGCTGGGCCCTGTTCTGTTCACCCATCCACAAACCTTACCTGCTATTTTGTGCTAAAACAATAAACATTGTTCTACTCGGCCAGAAAAGTGATTCCCTCTTGTATAGTGAGCATGTGCTTAACAAAAGTAATCTCTACCTTTAATCTCATTGATGCTCAGATAAAATATAAGAAAGCTTTGAAGCAGTAGACAAAAAACATGATCAAATTCATTAAAACCAGTCCATCCATCAGCTCCCTCTTTGCCTGGGCAGCACCCACTCACTCCTCCCTGCATCAGTCACCAACCATCTCAGTCACTCAAAACCTCCTGTTCTTCCTCCCTTGCTCTCTCTCTATCCATCTCTTTTCACACTTTGGTTGCCATGGGAATGAGTGGCTCACACTGACCTAATTAGACAGCCATGCAATGATGAAGTATGCACAACACTGCTTCTAGTCCCACTGCAGACGTCATAGAGTACAGACAGCAGGTCAGAGCTAGCATTAGCATGAGGACGATCTGTAACAGCTTGTTCGAACCTGCCTTCTATGATTTTGGTGACGAGTGGTATTTGGTGCTGCTGTCAGCTGGAGCAAGGCCGGCTGGAAAGATTAGCAAAGGATTCTGGGAGAAGAGGAGAACGCGCGTGTGGAGGGAGATGATAGGGAGGGTCCTGCATACAGGGGAGATACTGTGGACAGATCCAATCAAGTGTGAGCGAGTGTGTATTACTGTGGAAAGATAAAGTGTTAAGGGTGCTATAAAGCAGAAATGCAGGAAAGCCTGTCTAAGACACTGGCACCCCTCCATATGCAGAAAAAAAACGATACTGTAACTCCCACTCCTCCAACTAGTAATACCATAAGCCACTCGGTGTGTTACTTACCTAAAGTGTCAGAAAAGCCATGTTTGAGATTGAATAAAATCTAATTACATTTTTAAAAGTGCTTCTAAAAAAAATAATGATTTCAAGATGCAATAACAGAGGTGTTAAAAACCACATTTTTTTTTTTCAAATAAAATATAATTATCTCTCCATAGTGTGCTGTATATTTTGTGGGTACATCATCTTGACTGAATGTAACTCACCTGCCTCCCTGACATAATCCGGAATAGAGGAGTTGCTATAGTTGATTATGTGTGACAAATTATTTCTAATGATCCTAGATTGCCATCAGCTGTGCCACAGCACTTGCAGTCAAGTTATTTAGGCACCATCTCGAGTCAATTTCATGAGGGAGACGACTATAGCGATGTTTTATGCAAATGAAGGATTTCTTAATCATGCTGAATGTTTAAGTCAGAGCTATTCAAAAGGATGATGAGTTAAAACATAATGGATGCATACGTAGCGTATTACCTCGGTCACTGTCGTACAGGTAGGCAAACTTGTCCCACTTGTAGTACTCAATTAGGCTGAGGAGGGGTCCCTTGATATCAGGTCTCATCTGGATGATAAACTGCTGATTCCCATCCAGGGGGAAACTGGGCGTGATGAAAGAGACGTGGAGCGTGCCACAAAATGAAGTGATGGTGTTCACGGATTTCTTGTCGTAGAATCCGAAGATGGCGTAAACTCCTCTGGAGAACTGTGAACAGACTGGAAGAGAGGACAAACAAAATGACATTCATTTGAAATGCTCTCACAGCTCTCTGCAGCTATTCAGGAAAAAAAAATGCATATATCAAGGACCTTCATTGCTTTCCTTTAGGGCACATTAGGGCTGCACACAGGCATCAAGGGACATTTCTTTCAGTTTGTCTTACAGATGATTAATGGACGGCTTTCCATAAGCTCTGCCAGGGGAGTCTTTGTCTCGAACACTGAGAAATCTACTGTACGCCAATCACTGCGTGACCCTTTCTGAATAGCCTTAAAGTGGCTCGATAAAGATGTGTTATATGCTGAAATTCTATCCTTTTTGTGTCTAATTTCCACCCAAAGTAAAATCACTTCAGGTTTGTCCTAAATGTGGCATTGCACATGTGTCACAGTGCGCTGCTCCACCACCACATCAGCATCAGCAGAGAATGTGTCCCAGTAGATTACATAACATCCTTCACACAGTCTTCAGCGGACCCATAGGTGCCCTTGTAGGAATGATTATGTACTATGATAGCTACGTGTTTGCATCCCTGTCCTATCTTGTTGAGGCCGGAAAATCGGATTTGTTCAATAATTCATGACCCACACTGTGGTTCATATAGTGCAATACTGTTGCATGCCTTTGACATTTATTATGTCCAGACCTTAAAAGTGAAATGTGCGCTGAATGCCAAATGTTTCAGTAACCCTGACTTTGCAGCCTGTTCCTTGAATGTTGTACCGGGGTCAGCACAGGCCTATCGATTAGATCTAAGTCAGTCAGGCATATTGACATGACACACGTGTCCTTAAACACGTGTAATTAAACTCAAGAGTCATGTCCTTTTTAAAAATATAACTGCGATGACTTGGTAAAAAAGGGAAGCTGCTGTCAATATGGATATGAGCCAGTTTCATTCAACAGTGGCTACTGTGATCTCATCTATGCAGAAATAAAGGATTGTTATCAGCACAGTTACACTGAAGCTTTTAAAGAGTTCCCTAAATGCTTCCCGAAAACATTTTGCATTTACATGCATGCTTAAGTGCTCTTTACTTTAATCACATTGTTGAGCGCAGGGTCATTGCTGAGGTTTGGGCCTAAATTAACAGCGGCTCATTAAAACCTGTCTTTGGCAAATTAATCAAACGGCTTCCATTAATGTGTTTCCATTGCTTCTCAAATGTCATCCCTCCTGCACACAACAGACTCCACCAGACTATGACCAACTTAAATTAAGCTGAAACCAATTCTTTCTGTCTCCAAAATAGTTGTGGAGGTATTTCAGGCCCTCAGGGTTCCTGAGAAAAAAAAAGAAGAATCATTTGTTTTCTTCAAAAAAGGTGCGGAAAGCCCCCAACAACTCGGTCTCTGGTTTGATCCTTATTACAAAAAAAGGGCATCTGTGTTTGAAAATGAGATGAAAACAACTTCACACAACCCATTTTGCTGTTTCACCAGGAGCTGAAGCTCCTGAGTATTTCAGTGCTCTGAGGCATCTAAACCAGAACATCAGAAAACGTTTTTGTCTACTTTTACCTGACATGTCTATTACCCACCACTTCTAAGAAGAGGTTAAATGTCACAATTAGAACAGTTATGCAAGTTAGAGTGCAATGTAATGAGTTTAAGGTAACAACAGAACACACTATCAGAGCTTTCTGGGTTTGCTGATACACTGATCAATTAGACAGCCTGAGCCACTCACCTAAAAGATGTAATAATACAGGAATAAAGGTTCCCAATTAGAGCAAACTGGGAACTTTATGCTTCTTTAAAGATTTCTGCTTTGTATTTGCTGAACTTGACCTCAGCTCTGCTGTGGGTACGATCATTGAAAGCATTAGTTTTTACAGCCACAGTGTGAACAGTGGAGGAAGCAGGTGCAATTCTGTTTGTACCCATGCTTCAGAGCTCAAAGGCTTATATAATTTACCTTACCTGTTTCAGGTAACATTTAGGAAAACCAAGGTGGTGCTAAAGATTGCACAAGCCGCCATGTCATTGTTTATTGTAAATTAAGATGAGAGCAGAGCAAACGTCAACAATGTACTAAAATTGGGAGAGCATAGTCCGCTGACACCATCCCTGTCTGGGTTTCCAGATCAGTACAGAATTGACATCTCAATTAACTGTTCATCACAGCGATTTGAGGAAAAACTGATATGTGATCATATAATTTCAGCCTGGTCCTAATCTTTCCAGCAGATGAAACGGTCAGTGATGTGGCCAGAGAACGATCAGAGCCGGCTAATCCAATGTCTCTTTTGTTGGATTGAGAGCTAATAGATCCCAAAGTGTGTCATCTGCGCACTGCCAAAACCTAATTGGGAAATAATTCGAAACAATTCAGTGAAGGAGCTGAAACACTCCTCAGAGTGGAGGTCAGCAGGTCAGGACACGTCATAGATGAAGACAGCCAGCAAGCTTTCATTTTCAGGCTCAGTATTACACTGCTTGCATAGTTTCTGCAATGTAATGCATTATGTTAGATAAAATACATTTTTTACTTACTATTACTGGTGACCATTTGAATTTTTTTTCTTTTTTACTTTTAATAGAATCAGTAGATGTACTGTGGCGGTTATTTATGTGTAAGTGATAGATGCTATTTATGTTCACTATTTCATATAATATAACAGGACCTTGACCTTCATGACCGTTGCTTTTGTTTATTATGCTGTTACACAATTTCATTGTTGTCCAGTATCATGTTTTTAAAATAACTTTGCAAGCTGAAATTCTTACTAAATATAAATTCTGACTTTGTGTAGCTCGACTTTTCTCTGTTCAGAAAATTCAGTGAGCAAATGCTGCTAATACTTCATAATTACCCAGAGAATATGGTGCATGCACATCCTTTGTTTCACACTGGACCCCTCTTCCTCCCCAGCATTAAACCCGTATGTGGTTCATTCAGAACATCAACTGCAGCTGTGCAAATCAATGTCCCAGAACAGCATAAACACATTCAAACAGCCCCAAGCTTTCCTGCTTCCTTCTGTCTCCGCATCGCGTTCGACATTGTCACGTTTTCCTTCCTTTGCTGACACTCTCTGGTGTCCTGCTGAGTCGGCTCCGGATTAAAAGTCTCTGAGCTCATGCTTAGAGAGTGGAGGTCCCCTCGACTGCACCGCGGCTTAGTGAACAGCCTGACAGCGTGTTACTTCAGCACCAAAAAAGAACCAATGCACATGCGGTCTCAATCTTACCCACACTGTTCAGAGGAGATGTTTTTAAAAAAATAAATGACAACCATTTGAGACAATAAATAAAGCCTTATCTTGTCTTTAATCAAGAATTGAAATGTTCAATTAAGGCACCAGTCCTCATTGTTTTAAGAAGACAATGAGGACTGATCACTGTGCTTCTCATTGCTCTGAAAGTTTTTCCCTCTCCTAAATGCAGCAAAAAGCTCTGATTGCGAAACCAGGCACTGACAAAATGGAGAATTCTATTACCTCTTTATGATTCTTTAATAAAACAGGTTGTGGCTTGTTATAGACCACTGGATGCCATAATTAGGGAAACGCTTCTCTTGTAAATGTGCAATGGATGAATTTCCTGGTTATCCATTGATAATGATGAAAAAAATAGCTAAATGATTAAAGAGAAATTGTGAATATTTGCCTTGATTGTGTCAACAGGAGGATGTCTCTAAATGTTCATGTTGTTGCCTTGAATTATTTGGACGTTTAAGGGCTCATCAGTCACTCAGAAGGTCATTAGCACCTTGTTTTAGTCACCGGCGTTTTAAATGTGTTTTAGCAGCGAGTCTGACAGTGCAAGGAGAAGGTGCACACTGTGAAATATATTTAGCTGTTCCAATTAGTTGACCTCTTTTTTACCAGTAGGACTCAAAAGGCATCGCCACCACTGTTTATGTTGTTGCTCTGTCACTGATCAAATTGTACTGCATATTAGCTAATTAGCTGATGAACCAGTGAAACTCAGTTCATGTCATTAATTAATGAAGAATTTTCAGAATTTTCATTCAAATCATGTCAGATGTGGCCTCATATTGTTCATTAAATCTTACATCACAGCAACATTTAGTTCTTGGTTTAACCTCTTAAAATAACCTTAATTCATTCATTTAAAACTCACAGGCCAATGTGGCGATGATCATCAAAAGCCCAGTCACAGACAACAAAAATTGTTACCTTCCCCTCTTTCACACACTTGTTGTCACCACTGAGGAAAAATGGGTTTTTGAACAGGCACAAAGTCATCACCTGCCCTCCAGCACAGCAGCCGGAGCACACGTGTGACTAAAAGGGTTCTCTTGGCAGGAAGGACACGGTCAAACACACCTGACACTTTCTGAGTGTGTCGTTATCACCTGTATTTAAAATATTAGATTGTGTTTTTTACGCTGTCAGATTTAATGATGCATGATGGATAGTTCTCTCACACTCTCAGCATGTCGGGGATGAGTTTCTGTACTTATTTAACATCTGATCTAGCAAAATCTCTCCATCACAACACTGAGATATGCAAAACTTAAAAAAGAAAACATTCAGCAGTAAGCCATGATATTCATAAAGCCTCGGGAGATGTTAAGAGTTTGTCTGCAGCCCCTAAAGGCTGGTTCAATTCCTGCTGCAGACTGTTGCCAGGGTAACGCAGTGCAGCCATGTTCCCTCTCTACACTGCAGAAAATATTCATGAAGGAATGAGCATTAAAATGCTATCAAAAGAAGAACAAAACAACTAAATAATTCAGCCAAATGGCTCTGATGTCTCCACGCGTTCACACGGCCTGGGCCTGGATCTGGAAAACCTGCCTTTAAACTTCTAAAATACTGACTGAAACTTTATTACAACGAAACGTTTTCTCTTCCACAAGCTGTTGCTACGGAGACAGCTTTCACTCGTGTTTTGATTAGCCGATGGGAGGACTTCTGGGAGGTGTGAGCGAGCCAGAGATGCACTGTGGGAAGTGTTTTTGTCTGCATCAGAGCAGCTCTTCCGGCAGCTGGTTTTGAGAAGAACACTATCGCTCAGTTCCTCTCAACTTCTGAATCCCCTCCTCCCATCTCCCACCCCAGTTCTCTCTGCCACTTTCTCGCTCTGTCCTTTTGTTCACTGACCTGTTTCCTGAAGGCGCTCTGACGGATGAGGATGGGGGTTTTGCAATGGCATCGTCTGATAAATGCTTCCTATTTACCGATGGCTTAAACACTGTAGAGGGGGCACGTCGGCCCTCAGTCCAGCCCCGCCTTTTGTTTGTCTTTTGATTCTGAGGGACAAGAAAGGGAGGAGCTGGAAGTTGTCTGAATCTCTTGAATCTATACTGTAGTGTATGTGTCATCCCTCCATCACCTCGAGAAAATAGCCCCTTTCTCAGGACAGGTCTCAGCAGTTCACCTACATTTAAAGGAAGCAGGACACTTTCTTTAGGGCAGCCAAGTTCGTGTACTAGCCAGAGAAGCTCAGAGGTTTGAGAGGGCTGTCAAAGAGGCCATCCATGTCAACTTGGAAATACCATCTTTGAGTAGAGGTGGTGGACTGATACATTTCCTATTACCCACTTGCAATACAGTCCTACACTCCCTCTGTCAACCACCTAAACATTCACACCTTCACACAAGATCTTGTTACTCATCACCATGTGACCCTACAGAAAAAGGACAAACGCCCACTGGCAAAACTAGGTCAAAAGCCCTGCTGAGGACTCTCAGATGACCACCCGGATCATTAGCATGCTAATGGTCCATGAAGGCTATATCTTAAAGCTCTGGCTCCAGAACTGAAGGAGCCTTTTGGAGAAGAGGCAAAAATATCTTCAAACCAAACCATGTCCGGTTGAAAACCTCCATCGGCATCTATTCGTCCATGCATTACATCAAATGAACTATTTTCTTATCTAGTGTGAAAGTCAGTGCACAGCCACAACAACCGAAGCCATTAAACATCTTAGAAAATTATTTGGCCATATTGATTCAACAATGTCGGGCTCATACATCACATAGCTTCTTTGTTCACATTTCATCTGACTCGTGTAATAAAACATGCTGCAGCGTATATCCACTGACCTTTAGTGGAAATACCAAAGCATACTTGGATGTGCTGTTCTACTGTTCTAATGATCTTGGATCCTGGCAGACTGAAATTGTTCCCCATTATAAACAATAAAAGCAGCTTTTGCTGGCATTTGAAGGAGCTGCTGCCATAGAAACCAGAACGACAGTGTTTACCAAGGTTAATAGAAGGGATCATATCACAGTGGTGGGGGGGAGGGGGCTGAGCACAGTCCTGTGTTTGATCACTGAGTTTTAACATGCATATATCTGGATTATTGATGGTGGAACAGCAGAATTAAGTGCATTCTGTTTCACTTGCTGTTTTTTGCCATGTTCATTTTGTGTACACGCAGTGATTGACTGGGGGTAAGACAGGAAACAACATGATTAGACATTTTTGATGCCAGGAAGATGATGATGAGTTCAGAAACTGTAAAGAAACATTCTACTGACAGAAAAGCAGCTCCTCCTCGACCTTTTTTTTTTTTTTTCCTTAGATTTTCTTTTTTCAGCTAAACTTTGGATGAAGGCGGCAGACAGACTATGGTAGTAACCTCTGAGAGACCTTGGTTTTTAATGAAGTGAGGGATTCTCATGCAAATCTGAGACACACACCAGTTGAAACCTCTCAGTAGTGGCTTTCTTGTGAAGGAAAACATGCAAATGGGAGATGATGTAGACAAAATACTCAAAGGTGACCTGATATTTGCTCAACATACCATCATTGTGTTGCTGAAAAGTCATAAATTTTGCATTGATTAACATAATATGTGAAATCCCTTAAGGCTATTGGCTCTAGTACAAATGCAAAGGTTTTATTTATCCATATCACTCGTGTTAATGCATCAAGTCTACATTTTATCCAAAAAAAGAAGCCTGAAAGTTTGTGATTTGTGTCTTTGTTGCCATAAAAAAGCTCCAGAAAGATGACAGGGCTTTGCTATATCTCCCTACGCTCACTGTGGTAGGTAGAAGAAGCCTCGGTTGCAGAAGCGTGCTGTTTGCAGTTCTTTTCAGAACGTTATATTTGATGGTCAATATTAAAAGCAAATGTAAAAGTTTTAGGATTTTGTAACACGTTCAGTATGGTAATGAAAAAACATGAGAAACAAGACACAACTCAGTAGTTCTCCAACAGCCCAAAGGAGAACCAGATCAACGCCAGATTCAGCCATGTAGAGTTGGCTCTGTAAAGTGAGCCAAAACTGTGTGTTATGAAATGAAAATATATTAGTTAGGAGTTAGCCATGGGCAGGACAGAGAGAGAGAAAATATACTAATAATAACAGTCGGACGTATTCAATTAGATGCATTGCTATTACTTCAGCTTCCTTCCGGCAAGAATACGGTGAAAAATATGGGATGATTTATGCATCTCCCACTTCTTCACCAGTGGGTTCCCTTACAGCGGAGAGTTGGACCGCTCAGTTATGGTAGGGCTGTGTCATTTAGAAATGTTGGTGCTGGGCTGCTTCATTATTTAAAGAAACCACACACTCATGCACTTAAGGATCAGAAGATATACTTTTAATCTCTGTGTAGTGAGATTGGAGATGACACTTGGGAGCATTTTGGGGTTTGTGTTGTTCTTGCTACCTCATCGGACCTCTCACCCAGATGTGCACGCAGCAGAACATTTTTGCTTCGAGTGTGTTTGTGTTTTGCCTTCGGCGTCAGAATCCAGTGACACAGACCGATCTCACCTGTCAGGCTGCAGGGGAACCGAGCTGGCTAGACTGTTTTCTTAGTAATCCCTGGTTGTTATTCAACTGTCCATTAAATTGTCTTGTCCAGCACCTATTTAACGTTATCATACTGTCATGACAATTAATTTGCTCTCACTGAACCTAGCCTGCGGATTATGTAGCATTCTATTAGCATTGCTGGATTTCCCGCTGATTTCGTCTACTAAGCGTGTCTAAAAGCACAGTTATGCCCAGGTCCAAAATGAAGCATACTGAAATTATTATTACACATTAAATTCTTACCCAGAGAATAAACCCAGTGTTTTACAAAATGTACAGTATAATCAGAAAACAGCCAGACTGTAGAGCCTGGACCAACCACATGAGACCGGTGAAAACAGCCCTCCCTCAGACCTTCACATGGTGAAGCACCCAAGGCTGCTTTAATGAGGACAACCGTCCTTGCAGAGGCGAACAGCAGGATAGGGAGATGAACACAGATGAACACAGAACCAGCTCCTCCCCTAAAAGCACCTAAGCCCATCTTGTCTCTCATTTGAGAAAATAAACTACTTTCAGATTTCTCTTAATTGCCCACAAAAGGAAATTTGTCTTGGAGCAATTAAATCTCTCAGTAGGCAAAAGACAATGCAAATGATTCTTTAAATCTTAATTTTAACCATTTTCTTTAGACGAGCACCATAGAGCTGTCTGCAAAACAGCAATGCTGACAAAATGATAAATAGAATATTTTAAAGGCATGAGAGCTGAAACCAGAGTTAGTAAAGCCCATTTTAGCTTGAGACACCTAAAGAAGTAGAATTATCTAGATTTGGAGAAAGAACATGTTATGCTTCACAGAATTAACGGTTTGGCAGGAAGGAAATTGTTGATGTTAGTCAATGCATGTATTTATCTCATCCTTGTACTGCAAAAATGTACTTGTAGCGTACATTAATTACACTGGAGGTTTCACTTTGTGTTGCACAGCAGGTAAAAAACCACTCCGACAGGCACTTAGCCGGTTTTTCCCTGATTGCGCCTACCTTTACGCTGACTCATCCTGGCCTTTTTTAAAAGGACACGACGGGCCTTAAGACAGCCCCTCATACATTTACTTCACATTTACATTTCATCTACATATTGTTCAATGAGACAGAATATTGTAATAACGGGAAGCAGGCGGAGGTGGTGCACTCTTTCTCTGCTTATCAAACTGGAAAGTCATTCTGTCATTTTCAGTTCTTTTCTACTTCTTTATCATGTCCTTGTCTTTCTTTCGCCTCTTTCTCTCTCTCTCTCTCTCTCTCTCACACACACACACACACACACACACACACACACACACTCACAGCCTGATAACTTTGACAAGAGCAACCTATTTAGAGGAAACAAGGAGATCAGACCAATTCTTCATCACCGTGATGATGATGGGACTTACAGATTCTATGCATGCTAAAGAGCATCTCAGGTCAAAGGGAAAGGTTATTCAGTAAATGTAAATATCTAGATCTGTCCATGTAATGTAACTGAAGTGGATAAATTGGATGGAACACACTTTAAATGGGACTCTGCACAGTTACATTAGTGTTGGTAATCGCTCATGTGCCTAACTGCTGCAGAAGCATGATAGCTGTAGCCTACATGATGTCATTATCGTCACATATAAATACGTAAATCTTGCCTTTGGCCTTTAAAACCACGCGCACGTGCCTATGGAATACCGTTTATCTACAAGCTGCTCATCATCTACAGGGGCAGCTGATCTGTTATGATTCCAGGTACACACATGCAGCTGACTGCGTCACAATCATGATGTATTCCACGTTTTTAACATTCAGTATAAATGCTGTATAGATGCTGAGTGTAGATCATATTTCTCCTGTGTCTCTTAGTTGGATTAATAATCTACATTCTGGTGTGCCATGTAGTCTATCCAGCTGGTGGAATTCAAATTCTTGTTACCGTGCGTGGTGCTAACTGCGAGAATGAGCCATCTGCCAATGAGAAAATAATGAGCCGTTGGATGTCAGAGGGGTCCAGCTGAGTGCATCTGAATCATTTTGCAACTCTAGCTATCTTACTTTTATGGTTTTTGAGGGCAGAACGCGAGGTTTTGTAGGGGGTTGTATTCAGGACAGCAGAGATCCACAGAGGGTTCTTTAGCCTCGTTTCTGACCAGACTGTTCCGGGCCTGGTTAATATTTCACAGTTCTCTCGCTAATGGAGAAAGCACTCAATTAGACGTGAACAATAAACGGGCTATAATCAATGCTCTGCTGCACATATGTGGTTGTTGGGCTCCCTGAACGTGTAAGTGAGACACGCACGTACTCTTGCTTAATATTGTCTCACAATCTGATTAAGCTACAACTTTAAATTCTTGTCACTGACCTTAAAGCTTTTCTGTTATTTTCAGGAAAGTTTAAAATGTCAGGTGAACAGCCCAGAGCGTCCGTCCGCTGCTGTAGGTGGTTTGAGCGATTACTGTGGACGACGCTGTCATCTTAGTCATACAGTCACACAAAGATTGTTAGGCTGTTAGGTTTCACACCGATGACACATGTGTGAGATGGAGCTGTTTGGGAGACTGATTCATGTCACACGTCGGTCTCGGTTCTGTCTGTGGGACAAATGAGATGAAGATTCTGGTAAGAAGTTAGAATACTTCTGACTATAGCCCGAGAGTCTTGATCTGGTGCATTGTGGAGACAGGAGCAACATGTTTAACACAGAATTTATCATCTGTCATCTGGTGAAATGTTGATTTTCTATTAATGTAAAGTAAAGCTTCTGTTAGCGCTTCTGAGAGATTACTGTTGTCCATCTTTCTTTCTTAGCTTAGTTTTAACAAGAAACTTCTCACCTGTATTAAGGGTTTCAAACCTGATTAAACTGATTAAGAGTGGCTCCAAAAGGGCCCTTCCAGCAGGATGAAGCAGCGGCTGTTCTCTGTACTCCCACTCTGCGACGCTGCTGGCTCCATCTTGAGACATACTTATGCTGTATTCTGCTGCCGCTCAGCCGAGATTTTCTTTGCAGCTTTTGGTTTAGTTGTTTGAAGGAGCTGTGCTGACGCTCTGGCACTGTTACCAGATTGTTGCTGGGTTAATGCTCTCTGTTACCGTTCCAACCACATTTGGTATCAAAAAAAGGGCAAAACATGGTCGACTACTCTGAAGTCCCTTTAAGGTCCTAATTATTTGTCCTGCATTTATGCAAATGAAGCTTTCTGCATACTTCAGACTTGATGCATGTTTCTTCTTCATCGTGACCTTAGAGCTTAATCAAAAAATAATTTAACAGAAAAAACAATATCAAATGACAGTTTGCTCCCAGAAATGGAGCGTACATTTATCACAAACGTGTCTTAATTTTTTAAAGAGCTGTGAAGGTTTTCAATGGGGTATTGCTCATTAAAACGTGTGGGTTTCCAGCTGTGGCTCCATTTCCGGAACTTGAACAAGGATCTTTACGAAATTTATTGCTCCAGGTGGAAGAGCGCAGCGATATAACTGCACACACAGCGACAGCGGCTCCTCTGCTCCTGGCAGCAGATGCAGGCCTGTCCACCTGAACTGTTATTGATGGAAGAATGTATCATCCTCCCTCCCACCGTCTCTGACACTCTGCATTGATGAACTACGCTGTCACACACGCAAAGTACAACCACAGTAATATGTCTGCAAGATGTGGATCCATACGGCTCCAGCCTGATTTTCATTTCAGCTTCAAAAATCTCTATCAAGGAAATAAAATTCTGATAAACATTCACAGTAAAATGTGCATGAACAACTTGTTCAGTCGTGTAATTCAGAAGTAATCTGATTGGAAAAATAGAAAAAAAGGATTTCTGTCTTTTTTTGTTCACCATTATTTTCCATTTGTGGCGTTTGGTCTCGGCTTTAAAATGTTGAGCTGTGTATCTGTTCGTGGCTGATAAAATGTCCGCTGCTTCTCTATTTTGGGAAAACGGTGACTTTGTCATTTCCTGCAGGGTGATTATACTTTAATATTTTTTTTTTTTCCTTTTCGTCGTGTTTTGTCTCAATATTAAATGCAGATGTGGTTCTGCGGGCTCATAATGGAAGCTCAGAATCTCAGCTGGGTATTGGTGAGTCCTGCAGCTCAGCAGAAGTCAATCCTCCCCCCGCATCAGTCGTTGCCGTGGTGCCCAATATGCATCGTCAGCTTCCATATTTTCTCTTTTATTCTCCGCTGCCTCATAAAGTGCAGCTTAACAAACGGATGGAGGCGCTTTTTGTTTTTCTAATTACACATGATGGTGGAATGTGAGGCAGGCTGCCATCTATTGGCTCAAAAGGACAAAATCATAACATCACCATCACACCTCAACACTCTCACCACCAGCCCCCCCCACCCCAACCCCCAATATTCAAACTCCCACTCAAACAGCTGAACAGCAGAAGCGATTCAAGTGTGTGAAAACACCAGTAAAATGTCGATTAAACCAGACAAGAAGCTGCTAACAGCATTAATTCAAACATGTTTCCGCTTTCAGGGTCAAGGGAACTGCAATGACTTCATCGTTTACTTCAAGAAAACGGGAAAGAAAACAGAAAAAAATTACAGTACGGATAAAGAGTTTACACTGCCTATAAATACATAAATAAACAGAAAATTTAACTAAAAATCTGCCATGAAAAACTGTATCAAAGTTTAGAGGGTTTTTTTATTGGATTGAGTGAAATATTGCATAACTTGACTGTGGTGGAAATGTTGCAGATTATATATTTAATAAAAAGCACCAGAAGAATGTCTTCTTTCTGCTTGGTGAAAGATGGATGGCACCATATGGAAGATTTAATTTTAAATGTTTAACTCCAAACAGGACTTATAAGTCCCCGCTGAATAAAATATCAGTGATTGTTGAATCTTTTAAGGGCAGCCACAAGTCTGGTTGGCTTTGCTGGATTTCAACTTAAGTAACAAACCAGCTGAGATGGTGGTGTTTTAAAAGCCATACGTGCATGTTGCAGACAGTTCCTGCTGTGATCTGTCGCACATTGAGAGGCTTTCCATGCAGGAAGCTCTTATATGGTAATGAATTGATTGGACCGATGCGTGCACCAATCAGAAGCCTTTGATTTATATGTAAGGGACTGTGGAGAGGTGTAGTCGCTTGGCAACCGCCTAATGTAATGACCGAGCTGTGGCAATGCAAAAAAAAAA
>BJFM01002609.1:121626-161412 GCA_016586285.1 Arothron firmamentum
AAAGATATAATAAAATCATTTTTTAAAATTAATTTATGTCTCATATTGCAGATAGGGGAAAGAAAATAATCAGCGTCTTTTTGGTGGAGAACCGAAATATACAGTGATTATGATGGAGTCTTCTACGAATCGATTAATAAAGTGACGGATGCGCGCAGGATTTTACTCAAGAGGCGCGATTCGGGCTCGTTCCCAATAAATTAACCTTCACGTTTATTATCGTCTCGGCCGTTAATTTCATCAATTTGTGTAGATGGTCCCGTTTAATTCGCGACGCACTTTAAAGCGGAACCCTGCCACAGCTGCTGATGCGCAGTGCACAATGTAAATCTGTACATGCAGGCTGTGTTCCAGGAGGCAGCGATGGATGAACAGCGCTTCTTCCAGAAAAAAAAAAAAAAAAAAAAGGCGGATGATACACACTGCAGAAATTATTCACTAACAATTCTCTTCATTTGACTCTCCGAGCAGTGAGAATGACAAGGAAGGCTCTTGAAGCGGATAAAAGAGGCAGCGGTCTTTGTTTCAGTGGATTTCCAGCGACTACATATGCAACGTTTTGCAGTGCAGTCTTGCCTGAATCTCTGAAGGAATGAAATGGGAACAGCTTTATTGCTGTGGACACGACTTCCCCTGCCCACACGATGCTGTTCACCTCGAATATTCATGTTCTACCATTGCTATTCACGCTGACGCTGAGATCGCGTAAAACACCCAGAGCCACCTGACGAAAATAAGGACACTAATGTCTCACGGATGGCACGGGCACCTCCGAGACGTCCCGGTTCGTTCTGTTCTTGGACAATCAATGAAACTGGGAATTGTCACTTACAGCAGTTGGTGACGGCAAAACTGTTGGCCACTTCCAGATTGTCAATGTGAGGCGTCAGCCTGAATTCAGAGGTGCCAAACTGAACCATTCCTATCCGAAACGCGCTGTATTCTTGATCCGCGCCCCTTGGAAACAGGCCCCCTGTAATCGACAGCAGTAGGGCATCCTTTAGCATCGTTAAGCACACAAATACATATTCCCTTTAAATACATTAAACTGAATTTCCTCTTTATCCTGTGATATATGACTAGTTTTATCTTAATTCATATATAATATACATATTAAACAAACAAACAAACAAAAAAAAAATAACATACCAATTTGAACACTGGGCGAGCCTCCTAGCGCGCATCCCCATAAAACCAGTAGCACAGAAAGGGATAAATTCACTATCTTCTCCATGTCCACAGTTTGGGTGTCCACATCCACCACAGGGGTCTGATATTCCTAGTTCTCTCCGTGGATATTAGATCCGACACATATTGGAGAGCTTCGGTCGGGGGAGGAAAATTGAGAAAGAAATCAGCGACGGCGTCTTACTGCAGGTGCCTCGCAGTGAAAGGACACCAGCAGTGAAGGAATGGTCGCTCGCAATGTAGGACTGTGTCTCCACTTCCGCTCCCCTCCTGCCAGCAGCCGATGCCTCCTCCTCCAAACGCGCAGGGACACTGCGCGTCTCCGCTGCTCTCGCCACAGAGCCCTCTCAGCATCACACCCACGAGTTAGGAATTCTAATGAGGTGGCGGACAAAGACGGAAAAAGCCGAGTGCCAGGAGCCCAGTGGAGCCGCAACAGGAAGAAAACCTCTAGTTTATGTAGATTATCATCATTTCTAATTTTAATAACATAATAAGCTTTAAAAGTATCCGGTCATCAGAATCCTCTACCTGTTGTCTTATAAATATAGGACAGAAACATGTTTGCAGACATACATTTTTCATTCGAATGCCATCGAAATGCCATTCCGTCTTTGAATTGAAAGCTAATCTTTCCAAAAGTCCCTCAATAAACACTTCACAAATGCATCCATGACCTGTGTTTCCAGGAGCAACAATCACAAATCAGAGACTCTGCCCCAACTTTAAACTGGCACTCACCTCACCCTCCGGTGCCAATTTGAGGTCTGCTGAAGTTGCAGTTATGGGTAGGTTCACCTGGATCCAACCTCAGAGGTTATAAACACCATCTCCTTCTTTCACAAGATCCAGAACCTGGTCGGCATTGATGAGACCTGGAGTGAGAGCCGGAGATACAAGTTCAGCACCACGGACAGTGTCAGACAAGCACGATTCTTCACAGATTTCTCCTGAACCACACACACGTTTGATTCAAGGCCTCTGTTTTTGAATTCACCTCGGAAGGAAACTGATCGAAAACCCTGAATAAGTCAGTTTGTCTTTGGGCCTCACTAAGACGGAACTTTTTGGGTCATGCTGATATTAAACAGCAAATAATAAAATGTAGCAAATATTTAATGACTGCAGACCTTACTTTATCTAACTGTCCGGTTTGTCTTGATCACACCTCATAGTTATCACCATCCTTTGACTGGTGAAGAACCTGAGCACAGTCTCTCTCATCAGAGCCTTTGATGGCTTTATAACTTAGCTCAGGTCACATTATGGGAGGACAGTATCCATTAGTTATCTGTTTGACATCTAATACTTGGAATTCATTCACATAATTTTGTTGACTGTGGCTAAAGGATAACAACAAAAATAAGTATAGGTGGAAAAGTTGAAATAACTAGTTAAACGTACCAGCTAATTAGGGGTGAGGTTGCTCTGCATGGAAAGAGAATTAAAAAAAAATAAATGTAGCTTAAACATCCAACTGAATGATTTATTATTATTATTTGACATAAATTTTGTATTCATGATGAAGTTTGCTGTTGGCTTTGGAAAAATAAAGCATTTCATGTTTGGAATCTTTCCTGGTCCAGAGCATCTTTGTTTTCATATTCTTATTGGGAATAAGGATAAGAGCAGTGTTTTACAGATGCGTACATGTGAAGTCTGACCTGGTGCACTCTTCCTGTCATGCATGGTTTCACTCTGCCGGTGCAGGGCTAAAAGGTAATTTCAGGGTGAGGATCGTACAGCGCGTTCTGCAACGTACTGAATGTTCAGGTCATCAGATAATAAACTGTCAAGATGCTGAAGAGTATTTTGCTTCATTCTCTAGAATAAGAATGGACCATGCAGGCTGCATGATGATGTTTAGCACCACCAAGTCATGTCAATAAACAGCACAGTGGAACATTTCCACACAGTCTGAGAGAAAATAAGCTTCTGAGGTCACACTTTCGCTTCTGTATCCATGAAGCGACATTAGCTTTGGCAGACATATTCAACTTGTTTGTGTTTTTGTGCAGGAAATATGGAGGAGCCATGTCTGTCTTTTCCGTAACAAATGCTTTCCCATCCAGTCGATCTGCTGCTCTTCAGCTTCACACAAGACCGAAAACAAATTTGAAAGAAAATAACAAGAAAGACAATATAATGACAGCATGACTAAAGCTGAGGCCATTGCATGTAGATGCAATAAAAACTGCACGTAAACATCACCTGACTCCTTCTAGAATTCCATTTAATAAAAAAGCTGCAATCTCGGTGCAACTTTTAGTTGCTCCTACATAACAGTGCCTCAGGGGCTAAAACCTACAGGACAGAGGTGATGTGAATACTCAATGAGGCTTTTGGACACACAGAAGTTGCTAAGCCAAGCACAAACTGTCGTTAGAACGGTTCTGGGGAGTAAAACCTGCAGGGATGCGTCCCGAGGTCAGAGAGTGCTCTGACTGCTCAGCTCATGTCGATCATTCAGTCTGCATCAGTGTTTACATACACTTCCTTTATGTTTGTTTCCTGTTTTTATATAGTTTTCCACCTTCTGTTAATTAACACCTTCTATTATCAATTTGAATACAAAGGTCAAACGAAGTGTAATTTATAGAGCTGCAGGAGTGGAAACCAATCAAAGCTGCACAGGAAAGTTTGAGTTGAAAACGCATGAAAACGCTAGTAGTCGAATTAATGAGATAGAAAATCATGCAAGTGTGGAAATGAGATGTTATGATGCAGTTATTGTAATAGCCCCCAGCTGTCTGTATTTCACATTTCATTTTTTTTTCATCTATTTTTAGGTTTTTCATTCACACTAATGATTCTCATGAACCCTGTGCAGCATTTGTTATGATGGCTCATCATGAGCAAATTAAAAAACCTCAATTTAAAAAGAAAAAGTTCATCTGAAAAAATAGTAAAAATGCATCATCACCTTTGTGCTCCAGTGTTTTTAGATGAGATGTTATCCGTCACTTCACAATGTCATATGCTTTTGTTTCTAAATGGAACTAGCATCCCCCCATTTTAAACCCAAAGTAGTTTCTAAACTTCTACATTTGAAGCTCATCCAGCCACTCTGAGCTGGAAACAATTTTGTTTTGACTGACGAAGAAGTTTGTGGAAGAAAATTTAATCCATATCTTTAAATTAAATGGAAATTTCAAAGTAACCAGGGGCTTATCGTACATCTCAAAGTTTGCACGTCACTGTTGTTCGGAGGCTGTGTTCACACTAAATAAGCTTTCAATAAGCCTCATGCTCCTCCCCCGCAGCGTTCCTCCACTTATCATTGCCTGACTATTATGGTGCCTTTCCTTGGTGGCTCAGTCGGTAGCCTGGCGAGAGGTCATGTTGGATTAGAAAGCCCCCTGTGTGATAAAGGTTACTGCACTAAGCTACTAGCGGGGTGCATGGGTGGATCGTGCGCACCAACACACATACACACTCGAGGAACACACACATTACATGAGTCAATCAGTCACAAGGACTCTTTGATACCCGCCATGGTGCTGCTGTGGACTGTTCCATAACTGATCAACTGGTCGATCTATTACAGTCAGGATGATGGACGAATAATATAAAAGACTAAGTTGATTAAAAATGCTCTTTAGTAAAATTCTGATCCATGCAGTTTGAGGATTGCATCCTGCCATGAGCTGTTATCATTCTCACATACCATCTGGCAATACGTCTTTACTTATTTGTCCTGGGGAGAGCATTTTGTCTCCTTATTACATTAAACAAAACATAGATCTGGCCATTGGGAGGCATAATTATTCACAGTCTTTCTCATTTGCGAGTTTTTACAAGTCAAAATTAACCACATTCCTTATTGATCACTGGGAATATGATCTTTTCTTGACTATTTCATCAGTATTAGAAGACTTGGTACAGTCCAACTCTCCTTTCTGCAGCTCAGGTGGGTGTTTTTAGTGGCAGACAAAATAATTTCTCCTGTCTGTAACCATGGCAGCAGCAGAGAAAAAGAGGAACAGAGGAGGTGTGTGTGTGTGTGTGTGTGTGTGTGTGTGTGTGTGTGTGTGTGTGTGTGGGTGGTGGGGGGGTTGTTTTCTGATGTCATGCAACAACATATCAGCCACAATCATTTCTGTTCTCTTCCGTTCACATCGCCGCCCTCAACCCTTCATTAACATGACTGTGTTGATGTGACAGGAGGTCGGCAGCTATCTTGCTTCATTAAGCTTGAGACAAATTTCATATGAGATGATGTCAGAGGTCATATTCCAAACAGGTTTGCATGAATAATAAACGCTCAGGTCGGCAGATTAGGGCGGGTCAAGTACTTGTGGGGGGAAAACAGATGTGATATACATGTGGGCGGAGCAAAGGGATGGCAGATATTGGATATTTACGTGTCTGCCATTTATTCATTCATTTCTCAAGAATTTCTCAAGAAATAAATAAGACTGACTGTCAACTAATCATGCAGCACAAAACTCAAGCATGTCTCACGATAAATGGTGAAAAGTAATTTAATATATTTTTTCAAACAAAGACATGGTCAAAGCTCAATGAGCCATTTACATAGGTGGGATTACTGAAGGAGTGGCAATATAACGTGACCTGGAGAGGAACATGGAATTGAACATTTATCTTTCAAAGAGCAAATCATCATACCGATAAAATTTCATAAATATCATTTCTATGTATTCAATTTCATATACATGCACATTTTTAACATGCTAGGAAATTACAATGATACACTTTGTGTTGATGCTTAAGTAAAATGCCTGTGGGAGCCTTATTCATGTGGCAAGGGCAAAGAAATCAAAAAGCAATTTACAAATGCTCTTTTTATAGGTTTGTGCATCGACTGCTGGGCTGAATGCAATCAATATTTGTGGATTTGCGCCATTAATATAGCTTTATCTGTATATCTGCAATGTCCTCATGGGACATCATCAATACAGATTTTTTTTAATAGTAGTGGCTATAATATCCATTTTTTAGATAAATAAAAGCAATAAATAGACATGAAGATAAAGATAATATATTTACTTTTTTCTTTAGTACAATTAGTCTACTAAGGCAGGAATTCACCTCTTTTATGTTTGTATTTAGATTTTTGCATGACCTTTTAAGAGCCTAGCGGAGGATTAATAATAGAACCAAAAGATAATCACAAGTATACAGACCAATAAATCACATTGAAAAAGAGGAAGGAGAAAGGAAAGAGAGCCCGAGAGTAAAGGTCAATTCTTTTTGCAGCAGTGGGGATCACTGGTTTTGGCGGTGGAGGTTTCTTGTTGTTCTTGGACTGGGATTTGCCGGCACCGGTGTCGATGGGCTTTCCATAGCAGTCGAAGTTCGACAGTTCAAAGTCCCGCGGGAGGGAGCCCACGATGCTGAAGTCGTTGGTCCTCAGGTCTGACTTTGACGTGCACACCTTCTTACAGCGAATTTCAGCTACCTGGTTACAGAAGAAGGTTGAGGATTAAATGTCAGTTTAATTTGAAATGCGTTTGTAATTTTTTAATCGACAAACTACAAATCAACTGCCTGAAATTCATTTTGACAGCAACTGATGCCTTGCTTTTATTTTCTTTGACAGAATACAACAGACAAACCAAAAATTAGTCCGAGTCTACTAAATAAAGTCAGTCAAAAGCAAAAGAATGTTCAACCTTCTCCCACCATTTGAGAAAGATTTGTGTAAGAGTCCCCAGAAAAGCCTAAATGCTGTTTTATACACAGCTGATATTGGGGACTGCTTTAGCAGAGATGTTTCACCTGGATGGTTGTTTGGTTTGTGACGTTTTGAGGATGAAATTTCCCTGATTATAACAGTGCATTTATTTAAGGGGTAGAGCGCAGTTCTAGCTGATTTGTGCTCATCTTTCACATGGGGTCTTGTGTCCCCTCCTATTCAGATCTGTAAGCTATCACATGGCAACACGGTTCCTCTAAAAAGTCAGCTGAAGTGTGAAGAAATAATCCCATTCATCGTTCTCTCTGGAGGCCTGCAGAGTGTTCAAGATCTAATCAGACCTTAGACGCTTACTCACTTAAGTCATTAAGGTCATTAAAGCTTCATTATTATGATTTGGTTTTGACAGGAAAACCGAATAAACCTCAGTGTAATCCTCTCAAACCAAACATGCTTCAGTGAAACACTGAGGTAAATTATTTTAAATTAGGTTTGTAACTGGAAGACCCAACCAAATCTACCACACGTCCGATGTGTGTGAGGTTTCTGAGTCCTGACTGAGTGACTACAGATGTGTGTGTTTGAGGGAGACAGTTGGCAGCCTTCAATGGTTTGATTTTCCCATTTTGCATTTAGATTAGATGTCTGCATGAGGATGTTAAACCAGCACTGCAATTCTTTTCTGATTGCGCTGTTTGTGTAGGTGTACAGTTACATAACTTACACAGAAACAACCATAAACAGAGACAGGAAAAAAAAAATCATCCCTGTCACTCACACATGGTGATTAAATATCAATTATGGTGGCTGGTGTGATACAATATCATTAAAGTATGGATTGGAGTGGTTCTTTGAGATTTCGGTCTCATGAGCTTAGGGTCAAAGGGTTGACTCTCAGTTGCTAAATACGAACAAATCCAAGCTGATTGTACTGACGTGTAGGGTGCTGACATGAAGTGGAGTCCCTCCGGTTCCGTTGACCGTGTTGTTCCTGGGAGCAGGGCTTTTCCCTGCAGCCTTCTCCCTGGATGCTATCTTGGCCTTCTCGGCCTCAATGCGTTTTGGGCTGTTGAGCATCACCTGAACCACAGCGTACTCCACCAGCGAGGCAAAACCAAAGAGCAGGCAAGCAATGAGCCAAATGTCGATAGCCTTGACGTAGGACACTTTGGGCAGTTCCGAAGCCAAGGAAGTGCACTCGGAGGACAAAGAGAGCACTGAGAGGATGCCTGCACAAACAGACAAACCAAGGCTTAGTTACAGAGTCTAATATCCCACTTTTTGAAGTTTTGTACCTTTATTTTTCATACCGATACCATGTCTATGTTGCATATAAGATGTTTTAAGGGACCGTTCATATAATAGAAAAAGCGGCAAACTTTACTCAAAAAAAACCCCTCAAAGAGATGGCAGCACTGCAGGAGAAGTCAGCGTCACCATGACAACCTGCGATCTCCTCGACAGTGTGGATTTAGCTTAGACACACAAACACCGATGTAACTGAAACTAAAGGGAAATATAACCTAAAGGCCGATGTCTGTCTGGAGCAGCTCAAACTTTAACATGCGTGATAGTTTAGTTTCATTAGCCAGACATTTAGGAGATAATATCTAAAAAAAAAAAAAAAACTATGGTCAATTAACATCACCGACCCATAATTTAATTAATGCCTGTTCCTTTGCCTTCTATATTCAAGACAAGATTTTTCGGTAGTAGCAGTGCAGAAAAGCTTCAGATTAACAGCTCATTTCTCTTATTGCAATGATTCTTCTGAGATAAAACAGACCATGTGAAAAGAGACAGGGGTAATGGTCTCTAGTGTACTTGTTTTGTAATGTTTTTCTAAGGAAACACATATTTTACCTATTACAGGAGCTAACATGCGTAAAGAACAGTAACAGAATGGTTGGTCACATGGATGTCCACATGCACATGCACACACACACACGCACACACACACACACATATATATGCGCAGCTCGAAGCTATAAATGAGAGTAAAATCACATCTGGGTGTTGACTGACCTGTACTGATCCCATTTAGTGAGGAGTCAGATGAGGCTTCCAGGAGAAGGAGGAGGAGGAGGAGGAGTGATGATGGAATGAAAGTGGTGATAAACAACTGGAGGGAGGATGGAGAAAAGGAGGCAGTGGACATGTGGGACAACAATGGATTTTCTTATCCATGCTGCCCAGCACACAGAGGTGCCCATGTGATGCTGTATATGGGCGAGATACAACCGTGGTGATATATAACACCCCAGTTGAATTATGGTGGAGGAATGAAGTTAAATGGAATTTAAAGATAACTTTGAAAAGATTTTCCTAAATCTATTTTAACCAGGAACTCAAGATTTTCTTCAGCACTTTTGAGGTGATTGTCTGAAGTATGTTAATGTATGGTGCATTGATGGCTTTAATTTAGTCAAAAAAATTCACCAGGCTCCATGTCTCTCCATGACACTGCAATAGCACACAAGCAATCCTAACTGCATCACTATTACACTGCTGTTACGTAAGAATCCTTGACAGTCTCTCTAATGTGAAACATTCAGAAGTTTTGAAAGAGCATAAGGCATCTTTGATATCGGCATGTTAAAGATGGGAAACTGGAACGGGAAACATTGTTGCTTTAACTTTTAGACTTTGCAACTATGCACACTCTCTATTGATACAGGTGGATATAAATATTGAAAATATAGCTATAAAAAGTGTAAGATTGCAAAAACTCCGGCACTCGGACAGAATAGGAAATTAACAATTCCTTAAAAGTATTGTTTTACAAGGTAAAAACGAATGATTCTAAAACTACAATGTCCCTTTTCAACCCTGCTCTGGGAGCCTCTTGCAAACACTGTAATTGAATGATCATTGTTTCTTTTTGTGATTAAGAGGAAGAAACAAATGAAAACCTGTCAGGACAGAATCGTTACTGCATCCCCACTCACATAATAATGACCTTATTTAGGCAATGCATTATGTGCTCCGGTTTGCCAACACAGCTTTATTTAATTTAGTTAAGAAGGATCAGATTTTCCTCACTGATCATTTGATCTTTCTGGATTTACATTCTGCAACAGAGTGACTTAGTGGCGAGGTGACTTACCTAAAGCTGGGGTTAATAATTCAATAATTTCATAATTCCTCACATCACGCTTAAAAATCAGTAGACACCTATGATGGTATCAGAGGATTTCTGTCCTTTTCAGTGCTGCAGTGAATCCCATCTGTCAATTACAGCATTCTTTCTCCCACACAGATCAACACTGGAAATAGTAACATGCTTAAAAGCATGAAGCCCTTCGTGGTGTCAAAGTGACTGATGCTTTCATGATGGAGGTAATTACAACCATGATCCTTTGCAAAGACAAGCAGGAAGAGTCTCCTGAGAGAATTTCGTACTTAAACCCAAATCCGACCCTATTTTTGCAGTGATGGTGAAATGCATATTCAGATCATGCATAGTATTGAAATATGATGCAATAGATGAACTAATTCTTACCTAAAGGGACCCTTGCAGCACTTGCATCAGGGTTGATCCAGAAGGACAGCCATGAGAGGACTACAATGAGCAGTGTGGGGGCATAAACACCCATCATGTAGAACCCAACCTGTCGCCTCAGGGTGAAGATGACCTCCACGCAAGTGTAGTAGCCTGCACAAAGGCAAACATACTCAAATGTCAACAGCAAAGTTTACTTCAAAATGCAAGAAAATGAAAGAAAAATTGGATCTATAAAGTAATTTGGTAAAGGCTCTAGCCTCTGAAAGGCTTAACTCACAAGTGCAAGGTCTTAGAAAATTGGTGTTTGGCCAAGAATGATTGTGTGCTTGTGTGCCATCTTGTGCATTTTACAGAAAGCTAATGCTATAGCTGACGTGAACCATTTTGCACACAGCAAAAAAAATGTCCTCTGACGTGCTTATTTCAGTGCCCAGAAGTGCGATTTTTAGAAGGTCATTGACTGTCAGGGACGATACGTTTTCACTTTTAAAAGCAGCATTTTGAAACAATGGGACAGTTTCTCCTGGAACCTCAGCAGCGGTGTCATATTTTTCCTCTTTGCCACTGATAGGAAGGCCAAAGGAATGGTCAAATGGGTCTGGTAAAGTAATATTTAACCAGCCTGGGAATCTCTGGCAGAGTTTTCTACAGCGCACAAGGGCCGCCTGTGGTGCAGAACAGGCTAGAACCACTCATACACATAAGTGATCTTTGTGTCTGAACAGGTTACCATGGCAACCTGTTAAAAGGCTGAATCATTGCCGGCGCTGAGCCTCTTAAATGTGAGCAAGGAGGTCATACAGACTGTACAGGCTGATAGAGTTTTTCCATTCACTCACACAGGAACAGTACCAGGAGTGCTTTTTTTTTTTTTTTATAGGGTTTCACTTTTTTTTTTTATAGGGTTTCACTTTAATAGGAGAGTACCCTGTCCTGTTGGAATCCTTGAGAGAAAGGGTCAGTGTGACAGTGGTGAGACTAAGCATGAATGTCGAAATCGGGCTCCGGTTGTATTGTTTTACTGAAATAAACATCAATTCGTAAGCGAAAAACTAACAGCATGAAACCTGGAAAAGGATCTGGTTTGGTTTTAAAGTCATGATTGACAAGTGATGATTGGTTAAGTGGCCCATAAAGAGCTGCTTTGCTAACTCATCTGCACTTCCAGGTCACTGATGCCTGCATATAATGTCACCAAAGAGAGACAGCAGCCCCTGAAATACCAGTAACACCAGCTTAATTTCTGTACACGGATTGAAACGACGTGGCATCATCCATCATCCTACGTGGACTCACTGTCCACCACATTGGTTTGAAACTTCCCACCCCGTTTCCACTGTATCATATCCTGATGACATGTTCCAATTCTATGGATGGATATGACACGTTAAGCCTGTCAGTAAAAACAATAAGGGAGGTATCGCTGAGCTACAAGCTAACATGCATTCAAGTTTTGAGTTAAGACAGAACAATCAAGGTTAATGCAGGCATAAGCACATATAAAAAGCTGTGATAGTTGTAACATAATTGGAATTTAAATCCTTAATCCTTTACTGATCAGGAAGGAAAATTAAAATGAGATGATAGCAGTGGGAAAATATTAGTGCCTTAACCAGAAAGATGGTCTCACAGTATCAGTCAGATAAGAATTTTTGCTCTAATCTGCTCTGAATTAATCATTCAACACCATCTAAAAGACCCATTAACATTTTTCTGATTTCTCTGAGTAGGAACACTGATCGTGCCACGACTGTGCCCAAAAGGCCCTTGGCCTTTGATCTCGGCCTATTAACTTTGGATGATCAAAAGTTGAAGTCCCTCCGGAATCCAGAACATCACCATTGTCAACATTTCCTAAAAATGTCATTAAAATCTGTTCATAATTTATACATATATATATTTTTTTTTAAACTCATACAAAAGACAGACTCACCAAAATCCTGCACATTATATAGAGAATAATAAATACTGGCTGCACCTGTTCCTGCATAGTATTTGGTGCAGTTCCCATAATCGATATCTTCCTGTCTGATGTCAAACTGTGGTAGAGCAATTTCATCCATTTGCACCGGGTCTCCTGTCTGCCACATGAACTGCAGGTCATCTGTGGTGTAGCCAACTGGATAAAAAAAACCAAAAAAACAATATTCAAATCATTGCATACAGCACTGCGTATATGTATATCTAAAACTGCCCATACAATACATAATTTGTCATATATATACATATTAAATTGTATTTTTCATGCTCTTGTTTTCTATCTTTGTGTGTGCTTTGCTGAGCACATGCTTGAAGGACAAAGGGACAGAAGTGAGGAGAGGACAGAAATAGAAATACTCACAGCTTTCAAGTTGCATTTTGCACCTCTGTGTGTCCATTGGGAATAACGTGAGATCCAGTGGACAAGAAAGGGTGACGGACAACCTGATAGAAAAGATTTGGTTTTTACTTTTTCATAACATCCTTCTTATCTCACAGCAAATTACACTAAAATACGACACAGCCAAACAAAGCAAAGTATTTCCTCACGAAGCACCCAGCAGTAATCTGGTTATTCAACAGACTACATTATCACAGTAGTATTGACTTCATGTGAAATATGGTGGTGCATGTTTAGGGAGTCGTGAAAATGAAAAAGACACCTTTAAAATGTTGTGTCATTATCAGTTCGCCATAAAATAAAGGCTCGAACAGCAAATATGAGTTTCTAAAAATGTGAGAGTAAACCATCTCAGGAAAAAAGAGGTCTTATTTTTGCATTGCTGCAAAATCTGCCTTAAAATTTTAAACATGGACACATTAAAAAATCATGACGAAACCAATCTGCTACCTCATACTAATGAGAACGTCTCCATTCCGAAATATGAAAAGGAGGATATTCTCCTGAGTGACGTCATGGAAGTTGGCGCTCTTCTCATTGGCAAAGAACAGGTCAGGTTTCCACAGACATTTGAACATCTTGGGGTCGACAGTCAGAGAATCTGACTTAAAGTCTGGTGGAAGCTTCAGCCTGGGGTCATTCCAGCGCTGCCGCAGGAAGATGTTAACTCTGTAGTCCTGTGGCATAAACACAGAAAACCGGGTTAATTTTTCGGTTTTGTCCAGCGAGTACAGGCTCGAAGATGATCGCTGAAATAAATTCTGATGATTTTGATTGATATTTGATCACAGTGAGTCATTATATGAGAACATTGTTACATGTCTTCTAAAAGGCAGCATTTTCTGCTTCATGCACTCTAAAGTTTTTCTACCAAAACATTGTTCAAAACTAAGGAAAAGCTATAACTTAATGATAAACTACCACAGTGGCGCGGGTGGATATATGTGTGCGTGCGTGCGTGCTTGCGTGCGTGCGTGTGTTGCCTCTTGGTAAATCATTCAGCTAATTTCAAATCAATGATTGCAAAGAAACTAATCCCATCAAACCTGATAGTAACAGTGGATAAGGTATCCAAACATGTGAACGCACTTAAAGTGCCTTGGAGCCAGATTTTTATGGTTAATTAGGTAACTTATGACTTTTCAAGTCATTTCCCTTTATGTTAAATATATGCTCAGGAAAAAATGTTACCCTGCTGTTAAAAGGTAACTAAAGATGTCTTGTTGATCTTTCCCCCCTAAAATTCATGTTGCGTTTTTAAAGACTAACCAGTTCCATCCTGTTATTTGATAAATAAGAGCTATTTGATAGACAAAGGTCTAGGAAAAATGGTTCAGAAATTCAGCAACAACTCAAAATGTGGTATATTTCCTTGCCAGTGAACATTTCTGAGAGTGAAAACAGGTGGTCAGAGTGTTGACGCCTCACTTTGGAAATGAGTTGCTCTTGCATAACCTTATTTTACTTTTAAAGCAACATGAATAACAACAGCTGGGCCTCCTCAACACCTAAAACCAGAGAAGGAAATAAATCTTCCCTCTTCCCGTTTGACTCTAAATCTGCTGGTGCATTTGCATATGCATTTAATTCCTGAGGGATTTAACGAGAAAATGCAGAAACTGTCAATGTGCGTCAAATGCAAGTTAGGGCCGAGACGAGGCTATAAATGAGAGTCGCTTCACATCAAATATCCCACACAGATGTGACCTGCTGTCCCTTCTGTCACCTTCACAATTCATTCGAAAAATTTCTCATTTTCGCTCCATTCTTTGGCCTTCAGGGAGAAAAAGAAGGCAGCAATTGTCATCTGGGAGATGGTCACCTCTCTCTCGCTCAGCCTTGGCTCTCACTTTTATGTCTTTCCTTCTATTTTTCCCATTAATTCTTATCTTTTCGCTTTCCTTGCTCTTTAATGTCTTCATATATCTTACCACTGACATTTTTTGCTGCTGGTTCTGTGTTTTTGTTTTCACTCTTTCTTTTAAAGGTTATTGAATGTAGTTCGCATCTACCTTCCAGCAGCATCTTTCTTTCAGAATTTAAACTGTCAACATAAAAAGCCAAACTCGTCTTAATACCTCGTTAAAAAATCTAAAACGTTCCCAACACATGTCCCACAACTTGTGTGCTATAGCAGTTTCAGCTCTGATTTATTGCTCATTGTTGTATTGATTACCAAGACTGTCAGGCTGGAGAGCAATCACACTGAGTTCTTACCATGGTGGTTTCTTGGATGGAGCCAAAACTGTTGATGAAAATGTTCACTCGGTCCTCCACAGGAGTTCCTGGATTTGGAAAGAGGAAATGAGACCTTGCGGTATTCACTGCATTTTTGATGGCATTTCCAGGATAGCAGCACAGTACAGCACAGTACAGCAAAGCTGGCTCCTGGGTTTCTTTCTAGAGTTGCTCATTATATTTCCACTGGCCCCAACATTTACCAAAAAAAAAGAGGAAAAAAAAGCATGCTGCACACCAAATTAGTAAAAATATGTCTGTCAGCAGCAGGCAATGAGAGGCAATTTTCTCTCTTCCATGCTTTTGCATAAAGCAATAAAATCCTTAATTATGCAGGCTGCTCATTCTGATTTAAATAGATGATTTCCTTTGAGGTGTTTACAGAAGGCTCAAGACTTTCAGGATATGTTCTCTCAAGCAATTCAACAAAATTAATGTGCATAATAAGGGGGTGGCATGCAGCTCATATCTTGCAAGCCTTAACACAGCTAAACTAATTGTAACAAACACTCCTGTATGGGCTAGAAGAGCTCTTCAATCTTGAATTCATACATACAGAAGAGTTTAGCATGTCATTTGGGAGTTTGTGACATGGATGGTAATGGACGGAGAGCTTACAGCCCTCCCTGAAATTTAGAGCAGATGTTTTGGCCGTCGACTGGTCGCAGACAGCCGGAGTGGAGGGGGGGGGCTGCTCAAAACACATCAAATGGTTTCTCAGGAATCTACCTTGGCTGCCAAGTACAGCAGGATGTTAAGTAACCGAGGATCTACCTGAAGACTGGTGGGACCATCATCACACGGAGAGGTAGCCAAGTACATCTTTTTTTTTATTTTGATGGGTTTTTTTTTATGAAACTACAGTCTGGCTTCCCCAACAGTGTAGGCCCCAGTGTGGGTTTGCACATTCCACATGATGGATGGAAGGAAGCGTGACAGAGGTGGTGGCCTGTGACGCCAGCTCTCTGCCACCGACAACCATGTGCAGGTGAATTCCAACCACGACCCACATGGTTGAGGGTTAATAACTGCACCGAGCTTAAGCAATAAACCTGTCTTACATATTTTCCAATTAGCTCGCTTTGCATGATGCGCCTGCAGCAAAAGTGTCAATTAAAAGGAGGAAGAGAGATGCAGGAAAAAGAAACTTACCTTTGAAGTTGGGCCTAATTCTGGGATCGTAGCTGACCAGTAACCTGTTCAAGATGTTACTGGTCGAATTTGCTGGGACTCTGGCCAGATCCTCAGAAGACAGCTGCCTGCGCACAAAAGCAGAGAGATGGAGAGAGATCTTTAGGAATACTAAATGAGGAGGATGAATAGAGGGAATGTGCAGCATGCCAGTTTATGCTCTGCATGGGTAAACTCTGACCCTAGATATCAGTCAATTTAAAAATTAGGTTAAACATTTATTATTCATTAAAAAGGGAAATATTCATATTCATCGTAAACAACAATAAATAGAATGCTCAATATCTTCTCCTGAATTTACTGCATTCCAGATATAAGAGTGAATTCATCTGTTAAGATGATGATGAATAGTTGAAATAAACTTGTCACCAGCTGTTGCACTGCTGACAGCAGGGCATTAAGCATTGACGGGAAGAGAACGGCAAACCAAAAAATTGAAAAAAACATCTGTTAACAGAAAGTGACCACCATGGTATTTACTTTCAAAGAGTTTAAGGCCAGAACCACTTGTTTCCAATGCTGAGAGATGAATAAAACAATGGGATGAAGAGAGTGAAAGAGGAGAACGGGATCTGGCAAGACAGCAGGAGGAAAAAGAAAACCTCCTGGTGGGTGGCAATAAATTCTCCTGCCAAAGAATTTCCCCCCTCTCAAAGCACTTTACATATCATTATGTAAACCTTATCAGGAACTGAGGATGAGTTGGATTGCTCTGCAGGAATGCTGCGCTCTGTGTGTATGTTCCCCGGTCCCTCTGATCAAAGTGAAACACATAATTCCCATCCACTAAACCTCTTTTCTCTGTCTTTTAACAGACCCGTCTGACAACCTCAAGCACAACAGCTAAACTGGAACAGAGTGGTTCCCTTGATCCGCAGAGACATCAGAAGCAATAAACAGAAAAAAAAAAGAAATGCCACACAGCTTTCATTTGCCAAAACGAGGGCTACATCAAAGCTTTCTATCTTATATCTGGGAGTTTTAACCATTTAAGGAAGCTAAAGGGTGTACTTGCAGACCAGGCGGTCCAAAGGTCTGTTAAGCAGCCTCGATGGCCAGTCTATTAATGTTCAAACAGCCTCACTTGTTTAAAATGGAATCAGATGGCGAAGGTGAGGTGGTGCTTAGAGCAGCAGGACATCGAAGTCATGAGGGTTTTTACACTGTGCAGATTAGAGCTCCATTCTAGGGTGTGTCCGTTGATTTGAAATGGTTGTGTCGCAGTTTCATCGTGCACTTGAGTGGCTCTGCAGTGAAGCAGCGGATGAGAATGATGAAGCCTTCCTTAATAAAGGCTGGAATGTGAAAATCATTAAGTGTGAAGTGGCCTATTCCAGTATATTAGGCATGGTCTCAAGTCCATTTCCAACTTGCACCCTGCTGTGACGGCCTGCAGGGGCTCTCCTATGAGCATTTGCTAGCTTTTTCACCATTCTTTTTAAAAAAATTATTATTAAGATACAGAAGACGGATGGATGGATTACTGTTGGATTATTATGATGATTGAGGGGATTATGACTTAATTTTTTGTTTTTTCTAAAAGAAGATCAGATCATTTTATAGTTGAGCATCAGTCCATACTTACGAAGGACAGTAAACCTGCTTCCCTTTCTTCTTTCCTTTCTTTGCTCCCTTTTCTTTGCTAAATGATCCCTCTAGACAAAGAGACAGGACCAGGAGGAAGATGGTGATCTTCTTAAAACCCATTCTGGTGTGAATCAGGCCTGTGGAGTAAAAAACAAAATAATAGAGGAGACATCAACATCAGGAGAGGAGAGGACACTATTTAAAACTCAGCAGTAAAGCAGCCTAAATCGTTTTCCTGCCATATCCAGTGAGCCCAGCACTCACTCTGTGAGGGGAAAAAGAATGGCTGCTTAAGCTTCTCCCCTTGGTTGGAGAACTTTATTTAAATTTGAACGCTGTGACTTTGCCTCCTGCTTTAATGATGCATGACTGAATATAAATCAATCAATCACAGTAGGTATAAACAAATGGTGCAAATTCAAGCATAATAATGATGATGATAATGACTTGAATAATAATGGTCATTCTGATGAGATGGATGTGACCTCCAAAGCAAAATAAATATCTGACTGGGAAAAAGAACCTTCAGGAGGTAAAAACCTGCAGGTGCACATAATTCACAAGAAGGAGCAATTTTTCAGAAAAGTTAAACATCTTCCAGACTGAAAATCTGGAAAGAGATGTAACATAATAATAATAATAGTACATGTAGAACTTGTTTTAAGAGTTCTGTTATGGTAACTGCAGTGGTTTTCAGTTTCAGTTTTGGCAGGTCCTCAAATAAAATCGGTTCATCACCACCGTATACAGAAACAAAACTCTATACCTTTATTTTTGCATGCCTTGATAGGGGCTATTAATCATGGAGCAGCTTCTGTACTTGTGTGTGAAGTATTGCCTTTTCTCTGCCTGGGGACAATGAGACAAATGGTAAAGGCAAAAGTCTGTACGTAGATGTCCCCCATCCTGCCAGCAAGACCATGTATCAACTGAAATGCTTCATTTTCCAGGCAGACACACTCTTCCTCGGCGCCTCAGCCCAGTAACTCCCCAACTGCTCCTCCGCACATTGATCATCATCATCTTTTCCACTTCAAAATAATTTCCAGCACTTCTTTGTCAACATGCAAATGCTTGGAAACCAAACTGAGGCAGCATTGTTTCGGTTTGGGACACTCGGGAGTCAGTCCAACATACATCAACAGCCATCCACTCATATCAGCTGGAAGTAGCAGGAGCAACTGATGAGGAATGTGTAACTTGGCAACCAGGGACATTTCTCAGAAATGGGTTTCATGTGTGACCCAGATTCCCTTACACATGCCTCTTGTTCTGATTTTTCTCGACATGACAGCTTCTATCTTTGATCGTCTACTCCTGTCAGAAGGTTGGTGTGTGTGTCAGTTCATTTAGTTATTTTTTTTATTTTTTTTTTATCAGTATCACTATTTTTAAAACGCTGATCAACCACAAGAAACCCACTGAGTGGTGAAGTGGAACAGCAATGATTGTCTCATTTCAACAAGCCTTCTGCAGCATGGGGACCTTTCAGTCCTGATATTTTGTGGGAATGACACTTTTGCAACATAAAGCCACCACCACAAACGCAAAGCATCAGATGGACCAATATGACGACTCAGGCCAGTTTAAAAATGCTGCTCCTCTCTGACCTGTGTTGATTCTGCACCACCACTACACATCAGTTACAGTTAGTTTGCATGTGTTCTACAGATGCTAAATGCATTAGCTAACACGTTTTAGACATGAAAAGCTGTTAAATGATCTGATGATCCATCATAGTTAGGACTTTTGCCTCACAGCAAGAAGGTGGTGGTTTGATCTCCAGCTAAAATGGGTCTTCTGTGTCTGTGCTCTCTGTGTCTGTGCAGGTTTCCTCTGGGTTTTCCGGTTTCCTCCATTATCAAAAAGCATTCACGTTAGGTTGACCCACAGTGGCGGTTCTATCAAATGTGTATTATTTTCTAAACACAATATTACACCTTTAAAAACAGACACAGTGCATATTTCAGAAGAGAATGGAAAAACCTGTGGCCACTGCTCCATTACTGAGCCCTGAGGACTGAGAAATGTGGGTTCAGCTGAGTCCAGAAGTGCATAAAATGACCCTGGCACTGCCTGACTCAACTCCTGTGCCAGCGCTCTGGAGCATGGTTGTGTTTTACCACTGGCTATAAAACTGCAGAAGCTTTTTATTTTTTTAAATTTTTTTTTAGACTCTGGCTGACAGTGACATAAGCAGCCTTCGGGGTCCAAGGTCAATGAGCAATGGTGCTCTGGCATCATAACCTCCCAATACAGCACATTTTAAATTGGTTAGTACAAACACGTCAGATGAGGTTCAGAATCCAGGTATTATAATAAATGATTGTTTTTTTAATTTTTTTTTATTATTGTCACAGCATTGGGTCTTCAAAAATAAATCCACTTTATCTTTATTAGGGAAAACAAACCTGTAGCTGCATGCATGCTGTATGTTACTGCTGTTAAGAACAACAAAAACCAAGAACCTCTGTAAAATGCCAGATTATTGATCCAAGAGGCTGATCATGACTGGAACAAAGCTAACAGGGTGCAGAGAAAACAACACAGCGGCGACCACCATGACAAGGGAGGATGTCAATCCTCACTGAACGCGCTGGTGTCGTTACAGTGCACCTGCACGCACATTAGGAATGTTAATGACGGGAATGACATTTAACACCGACCTGTGTCACGCATTCGTGCTTACCCTTTGGCGTCTGGTTTTTCCTTAAAACAGTAGCGAAGCTGTCTGTGCAGGCACTCGTTAACTGAGCCTTCTGGACCAGCCGTTATCTTTCTTTTCCATTCTGATCTCTCCTCGACCCAGTGACGCAAAAGACTGAACTGGTTAGAGAAAAAAAAAGAAAAGAAAAGGCTACATCTCTACAAAGTCACAGTTTCTGTGGTTCCGCGCTCCGTTTGTCCTTCTTTCTGAATCTGTGTTTATATCTGCAGCCCTTTCGCCTCAGCTCGGGATGCCCAAGATGGAGTCTTGCGTGTACCTGTCATGCAACATGCGCAGTCGCGGAAAGCAGCATCAGCACCAAGGACAGCCGCTCCCCGCCCCCGATACGCTGCCGGGCGGTGACGCAGCCGCCCGCACGGGGAAGGAAACGCTGGCGTTTCCGTGACGGCCGTTAACGCATCACGATTGATGGCGCTGTCCGTGCGCCTTCGGGCTGATGGATGTGGGCGATATTAGGAACCATAAAGCTGCGGCTGATTACGTGCGTTTCTGAAAGTGTTGCAGATCCAGTGCTTCTGTCGGTTTCATAATTCATCTAATCATCAGCCTCACATGTTTGCGCTATTAACGACAGCTGAAGTGAGATTCCTTTATGTCAAAGTATGAAAAATGACCAAAATGAAGTGAGAAACAAGCACCAGTTTGCATTCTTTAATTACAGAGATCCACCTATAGTCAATCCAGCTGACACGTCATAAATATTTCTGAAAAATAAGAAAACATTTGATAATCTGAAATGACATTAAAGTAATTCAGACATGTTTGAACAAGACATTGATTGTCATGCGAAAAGCTAATTATGCAAGTATTTATGATCTACACTGTTAATCTGTTCCCCTGCAAATTGTCTTTGCTTGACTTTAAAGTTGGTACTTTGAAACAGATGTAACAGTAGAATGAATGACAATGCTGCTCAGTTAAGCTTCAGCTGCTCGGAGGAGACGTTTCAACAACACAACCTCCACTAGGACCACCATTATATTGTTTATTCATTGTTATGGATTTGATGTTGATGACTTGGTCGCTTTGCTGTGTGACCAGGTCAAGTGCAGACTGGGAGTCAGTGGTGACCTCAGAGGCTGTTGGCCCCTGCTGAAACAGTTTGCACGTGGCCGGTACCAGCGTCTAGACCCTGAGTATGGGAACCTCTTGGGGGCACACTGTCTATGTAAACACACATTCTTAAGTGGAATTTGAGTCAGTCTTTGGGAATACACAGCGACATATGCTATGAATAGAATTCCTTGAGCAGATCTGAAACAGATTTCTTTTCTGCTGACCACATTAACTTGGATCTGACTATTAAAGAAAAAATGTCATTTTTGATTTAAACCTACTCCTCAGTACTTACAAAGAAAATAAATTCCACACCAGATTAATACCACATCGATCTGATTTTCCCACAGTTATGATCTATATCTCATTGGTGTTATGTCAAACAACATGGGAGGCCTCTCCACATCGATCCCTGCGGGACAATTTGGACTGACTAGGCCTTCTATTTGCATAAACATTAACTTTTGTCTCTGGAAAAGTTCAGTGGCAGGCTAGAAGCTCCCTCTTTGACTTAAAATCATTTGCGGTTTGGATAAAAGCATCAAGTTGGATTGGAAAAACAGTTTTGTGTGGTTGTAGTACGTAATGCACTGCAGATACTTCTGCTGCAGCACAGAAGAGTTTTTTATTCAGCTAGAAATACATGTTTAAAGGTTATTTTTATCTGTCCATAATCTGATTTTATTTTAATGTGTTATGTTTTCTTTCAATACAGAACAAATGGAAAGTTCCCAAAAACAAGCTAGCTTCACAAAGAGTGACAAAAGATCTTGAATGAACATCAAATGAAGCATTATTTTCAAGGATCTCAGTTTAAAATCCAACATAAATACTGCACGCATATGCATTAATGAATCAATTCAATATCATTGTTAGCCAGCATAAAATATATATGTGACATTTGGGCTCACACGATTATAAGATACAATTCTCACTAACAGCAGCACATGAAGATGCAGAAGTCCGAAGAGTTCTCCAAATAGATGATCAAGTCAAATTATCATGCTTGGTAAAAGGTATCAAACAACAAAGTCCCCCTGTCCTAGAATATTACCATTATACTTTGTATCGCCATAGTAAGAAGATGAGGGGGAAAAAGTATCCTTGAAAATATATATAATTTCTCCACAAAATTACCATATTTAAAATAAATGTTGAAAAGAAATGGATAAATGGCACAAAAGTAAATACCATCAGAACCCTTCCTTGGTACCAGTTTAGAATCAAAAGTTTAATAGTCTAAACCTATGTAATATAACAAGGATTGGGTGGGTGGGAGCCTGATTGCAGCCCTGCTGGGGTACCACCAGGGGGCTCTAGTTTCAAAGCCAAGTGCAGCCAGGGGCAATTAACGCCATAAAGGGTAACTCTTTGAAACTGTAAATTAGAATTAGACATTGGACTAAATGACAATATTGACTGATAAATGTGTTTATGGCCCCTCAGAGCAAATATTAGCATACCTCAGAGCTAACAGGCACATTCGGCACGACAGTGAATACATCAGACCCCAGGCTGTGGATAATTTCCTATAGAATTTATCATTTTTAAATACCTTCCTCTTGAACTTGCAGTGAAAACCACAGATTCCCCCTCGACGGACCACACAGCAGTAACAGTTCTGCTGCTTCTACTGGAGGTTCAGCCTTATAAATGAAGTCATCTCAAAAGCGTTTTTCCTTGAGGTGCGATAATGTGGTGCGATCAGGCTTTTGCCAACACGTCCACCCCTTCCTGTTTCACTTCCTTTCACCAGGAATCAAATCAGAGCATCCCACTCATCGACAGATGCCGGGGGAATGGAACGTGTCCCAAAAAGCAATTCTAATGGGAATTAGCTGGCGGTCGCCAACAGTGAATTCTCATTTGTATACGTTTCCCTTGAGCACTGTGGACACAGAACCTCTCTGGCTGGCACGTCTGTGTACGTCAGCTGTGCCCCAAAAGGGTTGTCTTGTTTCTAATTTCCTCTGTTTATTATAATTCTTTGTAGCAAAGCTTGCGCTTTTCACAAGACCACCATGGAAGCGGCAATCAAATGTGGACAAGACAAAATACCTAGCGTTTACACACAAAACCTCAAGAAGGGAATGAGTGTGTCTGTGTGTGTGTGCATGCGTGCGTGCGTGCGCAAGAGAAAGGGATTCCACAATTTTGAAGTGCTGACATCTGCTGCAGGCCCAAGCAGGGATGGAATGTGATACTCTCCTTTACACAAAGGGCCTTGGCCCTTGTAGCAGGCACGAGAAGACATCCATAGGTCCCCCTCCATGAAGACAACACACACACACACACACACACACACACACACACACACACACACACACACACACACACACACAAAATGAGCATTAATTCCTTATGTCTTTTTTCCCCCCAGCCATTAACTTTAATTATAAACTCAGAACCTTCCTTCATACCTTGATACTGGAGAGATGGCTAAACTGTGCTCTCTTCTTTCAGGAGGTAGTTGATGAACTATGTGAGACTGGGGGTAAATTGCTGTTGCATTGCATCATCTGTCTGGCTCAATGGGTTCAATATGTCTCCGTGTCTCCTTTGATTTCAGTGTCTGTGCTGCAGCAGACTTACAGCTTGCAGTGCACGGGGAATACACCGGTGGATTTGCCAACAAAAGGAGGGACGACAGTGTGCTGGGGAGAGGGGGAAATTGGGAACAGGTGGAAGAACTGCTCCAATTGCTGTCTCTGCTTTGATATGACAAATTGAGAAGCGCCCAAACATTTCCTTCTACGGGGAGACCCCAGCAGATTTCTCCACACTTCTATGAGGAACCTTGTGCGGAAATACTAATGTCACACAAATCATACCACTATCACATCGATTTATTTAATAATTTATGTTATCATCGACTTTGGTGACTGCATGACATCAATAGTGCTTCGATTGTGGGGAAAATATCTTTTTTTCCACGAGATTTTTACTTACTATACTCTAAAATATGTTTTTGAAGCATTTCAACCATATGTCTCTAAGATCTAAGTAAATATACACATGTACTTAAAATTGTACTTTTAAAATTTTGGTACATTCCATGGCAAATGATTACTTTTATATGAAAAGTACCTTTGCATTACACTGTTTTGACATAATTTACATCACCCAATTATCACCTTATGGGTGATTACTATAGGTAATTTAACAATGGACATGAGATCGAACAACACCCACGAACGTAAGACTTTTATTTAGGTCCAAATGATGAAAATAGTGGGGAGTTACTTAATATTCCTAGTCAAAATGTGCATAGCTGTTAAAAAAAAAAAAAAAAAAAGTGGAGCAAGTGGGACGTGCCGGGCTTGTGACACGAATTTTAGTTGGGACAGCTCATTGGACAAGGCAGCCAGAGTTAACATGCTGAGGAGTTTGGAAGCTGTACTTTATGCACAGCACCTGTTGTGCAGCCACTAGTCTCCTCAAAGCCAGCCCACGACGCGCACTGATACTTTATCTCGGTCTTCTCCACGTTGCGTCGCGCCAGCCAGAGGAGTTCTCCGTATTCCGAAAACGTTCAGCGCACATATAATATCAGGTTGCCAGATTCCTTCGACGCCTCCGAGAGTGTCCGCTGTGGCTGTAATGCGTAAAGATTCGCGGAGATTTGCACGGACGTAGACGGGAACATACAGCGAATGCGCGCCCCAGCTGAAATGTACTTGTGCCATAGCTGATATTTCTTCAAAGACTCGGTTTTCTAACCAGTCCCAGGATTATCACTGAACTTTTTTACCTAACTCATCAAACTTTCCACTGAACCAACAGGTGCGCACTTGGATTCTGCGGAATCTGCGGCTTCGGAGGATTTTCTCTTAATTCAAGGAAATACAAATTCCCTTTTTTCCAGAGCGGACTGATGAATAAGATTATGAGGATTTTATTATGTGTTGATTCTCTCCAAATGTGTCCCCGAGAGCGCCGGTGTCCTGTCAGCGACGCGTGTGTGTGGTGATACAAGACCATCCGTCAAACAGTGCTTTGTGTTCGCCAGCACCACTCATCCAAATGATCCTTCCATTCTTACTCCTTCTTGCATCGCTTCTCCAACAATATGGCTCTGAAGCTGAATCAAGTCACATCAGCAAATTTAATCCTCCAGGTGTGAAGGAGCAGAACGGTGAGTTCTCAATGCTGTTAAGAACATTCATTTTAAGAATTACATCAAACCGATTTCTCGGTTTATATCTATCTATCTATCTATCTATCTATCTATCTATCTATCTATCTATCTATCTATCTATCTATACACACACACACACACACACACACATAGAGGAAGTAGGAAGTGCAAAAGGTACCAGTTTACATTTAAGACAGACAAACAGTCTAAAGTCCCAGGTCCTGTGGCAGAAGTTGTCCCCAGCAAATAAATAGGCACCATTGATGCAGCAACAGGCTCCAGCTGCAATCAGATTGAAAAGCAGCTCTGCCATCCAGCTCAGCCTGAACATGGTGGTAGAGCTTTAATCACCTGGATTAAATAAGAACTCTGCATTGATCTTTTGTCATCAATCTGGTAATCAGCATTGGTTTTGGAGAATAACGATCCTTGTAACATCCGCTAGAGAGATCTAGCGGATGCTACCTGAAGAAAAGCTTGATTCAAAAGAAAATGAATCAAGTGTCAGAATAAAATATTGTGCATGTGGCATCCTGGCCAGAGTCCTCTGAATCCAACCAACATCCAAATTATTGAAGTCTTGAAGCAACTAATTTTATTCTTATAACCAGCAGCACCTAATGGTGCCCTGCAACTTCTGATTGGTCTCTCTGATGGATGTGTCCTGCAGGTGGTTGATATTCTAAATCCTGAACATAAAGGAAGCAATAAAAACTTAAACTTGAACACTGTCAGCCCTACACTGGGCTGACAGTGATTTACACAACTCCATTTTGCAGAAGCTTCACTGGTAAGGCTCCAGACGTCAATCACCGCTTAGTCGAGACCTCGCCTGGCCTTGTTTGAGGACATGGTGCTCTGCCTTCACCACAGTAACGGTCAGGGATGGGAAATCAGAGGCTCCTCCGGGGCTCTTGGCGTTTAATCAGAGTGACTGAGAAAAGAAAACAACAGGAAGGAGAGAGGGGAGGGCAGAAGATGAAGTTTGCAGTGGGAGCGGTGGAGTAGAGAGATGTTAAACGGTCAGAGAGCTCTTTAAAACAGCAGTCCCACCTTGGTGGAGGGCGAAGCTGGCCGCCGCTGTCTGTAACCTTTGACTGGAGGGGCTGAGCGTTCACCTTTCTGAAGCGCTGATTGCTGATGCTCCGCGATGTGATATCGATCTCTGAGAGGGCACAGAGCCAGACCTGTCCGCCATGTTTAGTAGCTGTGGCCCGCACAGGTAGATTCTCCAGTTGTATAAAACCTGGCAAGCAGCTGCAGACAACTCCATTGATGTCAGAGAGGGCTACATCCCCACAGAGGGTCTGGTGCTGTGTGAAACAACCATCTGTCACTGGAAAAGATCTGGACCGGGGCTTTCAGAAGAACTCTGAGACACACATCATGTGTTATTAAAAAATATGAGCATTTCCTTCCTCTGCCACGAACGATTATGTCATAATCTGTATAATGAAAGACATGCTCATGTGCGTAGCATATGATCGTATCGTGCCATGGTTGTTAGAAAAAGGCCAGAACTGAAAATGACATCTGTGTATGCTGGGTTTACAGATGATTAAGTGTCAGAAGTACATGCAGAACACCTTAACCTTCTCTGATTCCCTCTTTAAGTTAGACCTGCTCTTTAGCTCATCCTGGTTTGAGACTTTTGTTTGACATTTCCAATACAAGGCTGTGTTTTCATGTCTGTCCAGACCACCTCTGCATGCAGGCCCGAGTTCTGGTGGCAAATACTGTCAGGGTATGCGGATTACCTGCAGATATTCCCACATGTTCCCCTCAAGCGCAGCTGGAAAAAGTATGTGACGCACAAGATTTGCCAGTGATCACAGAGGTGGCTGTTCCGTTGAAGATTATGAGATTAGCGGGGAGGAGTTGGGTTAAAAAGGTCACGTAGCAATGTGGACCATTTCATACATACACGCAGAGTTGACGATACAGAGGTGCATTGTGCATTCATTAGATTATAATATAGACAAATAAGCAGTTTAGACCCAGGATCTAAAAAGAGGGGAGAGAGTGTGGGTGGTCTTGTGTGAAGCCATACTGCTTCAAGTGTTGTGACGCCAACATCATTCATTCATTCATTCTCGGTTCGGAACAGTTAGTCACGGGAGGAGTTGTTTGGATAATTAGTGGTTTGCTAAGTAAAGGTGCGGTTCGTTGCTTTGCCTCCTTTGACTCTGAAGTGCGTAAAGTGAGCAAGTACTTGTGATTTTATAAATAAAAAAATCAGTGCCAATAACACAGCCCAGTGTACATACTCCAGTTAGAGAAGACACTCCCCCCCAAAACCCTCTAAAAACCTGTCCTCCATAATAGATTTAACCGCTTGCAGTTATGATTTCTGCAATTATAGATAAGTAAAAGGTTCTGTGTAGAAGGCTTTTGTGGCTGAGCTTAATGGATTTATTGAAATATTAAATTTATAGGACATTTGATGGAAAATTTGCAACAGTAATTACAGTAATTTTTTTCTTTGTTGTGAATTTATTTGAAGCAAAACGTGGATTTCAGGTAACAAAGCTGTCATGTCCTGACCCACAACAGTGATTTACGTCTATTGTATGTGCACACTTCTCCTTCATGGAGCTACGTTTGTGTCCAGCTGGCATTTGACTTTCTGCAATGTTATTTTAAGTGGTTGCCATAGTGCCCAACTGTGTTTAATTTGAGATTATGATATGCTTCTTAAAGCAGTAGAGCAAAACTGGCTGCGTTTGGAATCTCCATTCACTCTTTAATAAATGTCAGATGTTTCCTGTGTTTGCTTCCTGGGAAATCTTGTTACCAGTCTGAACTGGGCTGTACTTTAATGGGCATACTCTGAATGAATGATTGCTGCAGTTAATCATCATGGTGGGCCGTGCAATAGCAGCATTTGGCAGAATTAAATTAGTAAATGAAAGAAGTCAGTGGGAGGCAAAGTGGACGGCAATTAAAACAGGTGTATTATTGTGAACAGATAAAAAGAATATGAATAAAAAGAGGCTTTTTAAGATGGAAGAAATTTCAAATTCTCTTGTAGTTCCAAAAATCAGTTATCCCCGTGTAAACATTTACACTAGGAGGGGGGAAATTACCCACACGTGCTACAATATGAAGTTTTCTTCACAATAACAGCAGGAAAAAAATGCAAACAGTGTACAGAATGATGTCTGTGTCTTGTGGCTGGAGGGGATTTCCCTCTATCTTGAGCCCTAGTGGGGGGACACTGAATAAGATATCCTATTATTCCCTTTCAGAGCTGTTTGAACCAGAAGTGCTGTATTTGGCAGGTAAATTCTGCCACTGCCTACCAGTGGCTTGTCATTTCCAGGCAGTTTGAAAAGTGATGAATCCCCCCCCCAACAACATCAACAACGACAAAAATATAATACAAGGTTAGATTTTGTTAGATTTTCAACTGAACTGAAGAAGCCTTCTGGAGAGAAGGCGAAACGTCTTCAAGATCAACCTTTCTAAGTCCAATCTAACCTTGGATAACTGTGACCTGGATGAATGAAAACCTTCACAGGCATCAAAAATGTAATGATGTTCACTTCTATAGTGTATTTCATGACCCTGGAAACTGAACTATCCAAACTCCAACCAGAGAATGATCTAACCCAAAACTTCACATCCACAGCACTTAAAATTACAATTTGATGTCTCCTCAACTCAGGAAAGGCTGGATGAAATATTTAAACCCTGTTAAAAATAATTTATTTCCCAAAGCCAACCTCAACATGTGTCAGAATGTAAAACCGCGAGACTGTGAGGGCATCGTGTTTTTTTTCATCTGTCTGTCTGAGTCGTGTTCGCGAGGCTGATGTCAGCGCTTTAGAGACTGGTGGTTAAACGAAGCTGGTTTTAAAAAAAGGGGATGAACATTCAGATTCATGATGATGAATAACTTAGCTACTTGTAGGTCAGAATGGATGTATCCGATCTGCTATTTCACCACCACCACGGGCAGAATGAAATGGCGGCTTTTGACACTTTACCACTCATTTTGAAATTTTAAATATTATACTAGTCAAAAAAAAAAGTCTATACTTTGTCCATGCAAAAGTTTTGAAACGTTCTTTGTGATTCATCATGAAATAAACATTATTTTCGCAGTTAAAAACTCCACAGAATGGATGTGTATAAATCCTGAGGGCGTTTGAGTCTGGAATCTGCGGTAATGAGGCACGTTGTAATTAAATGATAAGGAATGTGACAGTTAAATTAAAAAAACTAAGACTAGTTATTATCCGCTGACTTCTGCGTGACAAAGTGGAGAGTTTGCAGTTGACCAAGTTGAGCTTCTTTCATGGGCAGGAACTTGCACATCGGTGAGTCATGGGTGCTGGTTTGGTTGTGTAATTTCCTCAGAAAAGTATAAAACAGTTATGAGCAAACATAAGCCAACGTACACTCATTTCCACAAGAATGCAAAGTTTTCCATTTTCAGATACTCTAAGCATGTATTTTCTTCTGCGAGGGTTAGGGTTAGGGCTATTTTCTGCACCCACTTTACCTCCATATTAGGTTTAATTCTTATCTACAAAACTTTTTCAACTCAAGGATAATTTAGCATCCTTAGCAGGAGGATTTTGTAAATGCTATCAGTAGTGTCTCCAATGCTCTTTAATCAGCTGTAGTATACTGTGACCAGCTGAAAAAGAAGGAGGAGGAAAAAAGTAACTGCCAAGTGTATCCCTCTAAAATTACTGAGTTGAAAAAAAGCAGCGTTTATAAATGGAGATTCCTAAACAAAACTCCCCAAATAGCCTCGGTGCAACTCTGGTGGGCAGAGAAGAGTCTCTGCCTCTCACAGTCTAAACACGAAGGGTGGAGTACGTCGACCCTGCAGCCAGGCGCTGGCAGAGCCAGGGCTCGTCACTCATTCTGACCTGACAGCATTCCCGGCACTTCCTGTCCTGTCCTGAACTGCTGTTTTACACTTGTCCCTGGCGAACTGCTTTTATGAGCGTTAATCAGTGATGTTGTCAGTCCTGAAGTTCATGAGGGTTATGAAATATGGCCGAAATGTTGTATAATTCTACCTCTTTGTGATGGGAGTGTCACCAGTTGAAATAAAGGTGATGCATTTTGCATTAAATTCAAGTCCCATCGTCTAATCTAACCTAACATGAAGCCTGAATAAGAAATCTCCAAAATTTGAAAAGGCTTTACATTCATGCAGCAAAGGGCTGATCCTGCAAAACAAAGATTTTCATTGATGTACATTTAGATCAGATTAAGACTGACAGACTGCAGGACATTGCCAGCATGTCTCTTTTTTATGAATCCCAGTTTACATAAGTTTGTTTTATGACAACTGAAATTCCTCTGGACTAAAAATCTTGGCAGCAAATGAGTTGACCTTGGACAGTGTTTCTGGAGGGCATGTCTGCAGAGCTTAGCAGATGTCATCACCTCCTATCAGAGTGGAATTTCAAAGTTTTTTTGCAGAGGCTTTGCCCTTCAATGCAGCGCTGAGTAGGCATCACCTTGCGGTTGACTGACAGAGAGCTCGGCCATGGTTCCTGCAGCTGTGTCTTTAACGGTGGGATAGAAGCAGAGTTTCTTGATGACTTCAGGCACAGTTTCATCACCACCTCCTGCTGGGTCCCCTTTGGTCCTTGTGGAGAAACAGCACCTTAATTGTGAGATCATCAGTTCTCTTTCAGGTCCTTGCGAGATATTGTACCAAAATGTGGAAAATGTGCTGATATTGCACCTCTTCACGATTTTCATTCAAGAATCTGCCACAGAAACACTGTAGAGCAAGTTGCCACACTATCTTAACTGTGACTATTTCATCACTGCTGTGTCAGGACAATTGAAACAGTTTCACTTCTCAACCTGATGTTTTACTTCCACTTCATTCTGATAAAAATGTCCTCTGTGTGTGTGTGACTACATTCATTAGATGCAGGAGATGTTTCATGGCTATCAAGCACCATTAATGATGCTAATTTTAGACCGTGTGTGAACAGGGAGAGATGCCGATGCGTGAGAAAGCTCACACACACACTGTATGCATACTGAACCGCACATCTCAATTTAAAAGACAAGCTGGTTAAACTGAAAGTTCTTATTTATATTTGCAACACATTAATCTGCTCTGGAATAGACAGAAATGGCTAACAAACCATAAAAGGATGGCATAGTTTATGTTGAGTAGTCTGTTACTAACAAGAGGATATGTTACCTGATTTTTTAAAGTGCATTTTGTTTCAATCTGTGCCCTTAGAAAGTTCCAAATCTCAACAAAATACTTTAATTATCTGTATACTGCTAATGTAACTTGCAGAGGATCATGCATTTCTCAAGTGTGCTGGAGAAAACAATCTTTTCTCAAGTTCCCACTGAGTAAAATGCTTAAGCTACAGCTCGGATATCTTGCATGCCCGTGGAAATCACTACCACTGCGCTTTTTATTGTGCCACTGGGGGAAGTTGGGAAAGAAAGGAAGCAGAAGCTATCAAACGTAGGCATGGAATATCATGACTCTAATGCATTTATAGTGGAAATAAAATACACACCTGTCCCGGTAATTATCTGCATGGAGCCGTCCCCGGCTGGCTGGATTATGTCACCCAGCACATGGTGAGATGTGATATACGACACTTCATCCCTGCCGTACAGACTCAGTAACCCAATCACACACACTATTTTGAGAAAGTATGACTTTTCTCAGGCATAAATAGGTTTTTAGTATGGCCTGGGTGCATGCTGCCATTGCCTGCTTATGCTTGGATCCTCATGGGAGGGTATCCATTTCTAAGGCCCGAATGGAATGAAAACGGCTATTATGTCTGGCTAGAATGGTTTTGCCAACTGCGCCTGCATTTTTGTGCGTAGTTGCCCGCCCTCTGAACATAATCTGCAAAAATCTCCATTTAATCAAATCACAGTGAACCAGCTGGAATATGTTTTGTCTTGAAGCAAAAACTTCCTACCCCATTACTCTGGCAGCTACTTCTGCCATGGAGGCAGAATTTTGTTTTACTCATTTACCCTAATGATTAATAATGCAGTGGGGGATGTTATTATCCATTTCATCTCCCTGAGGTCGTTGATGGGGATTGCCATGACTTGATGATTTGGACACAGTTTGCATTCTGTGCCTTTGTTGCAGCATGTGAAGCTGCCATCCTTGTTCAATGTTAAAACCAACTTGGCAACACTGGCTAGTTTACTGGAAGAGTACATTTTATGTAATCAAAATTCCTGCACTGACACAGTCAGATTCTTCCAGGAAGCCAGTCAGCGATGTCCTTGTGATTTTTATTTTTTTCATTTTGTGATCTTTTATCTGTTTTGTATCACTCAGACTTTGTTCTTTCCGACTGATTTATTTGCATTATCTCTTTTGAACTCTAACACTGCATGCATAGATGCACTTGAAGGAAAGAGGCACAGAATAAGTCATTTTAAGATAGCGGTAATGGAATATTTCTATGCATTATGTGGGGTTGTGGGGTTTGACAACTTGATAAGATCGAAATTTATCTTTAAAGAATCGCTGGCAGTCAGTTCTTGATCACACATGAGGTTTTTCTAACGTTGTAATGCTCTGATTATCACCAACTGAGCAGCTGCACTTAGAATCCTTGTTGTGGAATGAAGAAAACAAGTTTATAACACCAGCACGTCTGTTCAATGCCTCCAATTTAATAAATTAAACATGGATATGTTCTTTGAGGCCCAGAATACCTCTTTGAAGCTCAAAAGTGACCTGACCAGCAAGTTAAAAATTGATTGTGTTTCTTCATGTCTCTTCTGAACGTTTTTACTCCACTTCCTTCTTCGCACAGAGGATCGTGTGATCTGAATTCTGAAAGAAAGGTAGCTTGGTAACAAGTATGATTGTTCCCTCCCGGCTAACCCCTGTCTTTCTCACCCTCCTCATCTATATCTTGTCAACAGCTATTCGGCTGCCTTCAGTAAAGCCTTTTACTCACTAATTAAATACCCTCAGAATCATGCCAGCTAATACGTCACCACAGATGTAGCAGATCTCTTCATGCATGCACGACCCTCTTCATTAACATCCTTCATTTTCTGCAGTGGCAGCCCGAGTTTGTTCAGCACCGTGCGCACCTCCGCATCTGTCAACAGGATACAGAAAAACCTCAGAGGGCACCGAGTTCACATTATCTTGAGAAGTTTGCAACATTGGAGGCTTGTGGTGATGGATTTTACATGTTTACTTGAGTGTTTTACATTTATTGTTTGTTGCCAGGGTTTCATGAAAAGGTTCTGGTCTGATCAAGTCACTTTTTTCTCTTTTACCTGACACGCATGTGATTGCTTTAGCTATAGATTTGTATGTTGTTTGTATCGCCCCCACAGCATTACCACAGAAACGGAAATATAACTGCTTTGGAAGTTATTCTATGAAACGTGTGTGAACTAACTTGTGCAGCTTTGCAATTACACAGTAACTTTTTTTTTCTATAGACAATTAACCTGTGTATACAAAGCTACTGAACTCCTCCACTGATGTTTCCTCTTAAAAACATCAATTTTTCTCATTATCTAAACCTGGAATTGCTCCTCATGTCAGCTCAGCAGATCCAGGTACAAACTTGCTTGGTTTATTAAAGCCAGCCCTTTGGCAAACTGTTATTCTGGGATGTATGAACAGGCACTGTTCCTTGATTTTTGAGGACGTGCATTTGTTCAAGCATTGGAATCAGTTTTCTTGAACAAAGTATTCCAAGCTGAGAGGTCAACAGTCTAAATCTGAGGGGATTTTTAGGGGAGGCTGGTGAAGTAAATGTGCTCTTCACCTGTTTGGCATCACTGTGCTTCACGTGGCTGTAGTGAGTGTGGCAGCAGGTTTATGAGTGTGTGAGCGAGAGCAGGATGTTCAAGGAAAAGAGCAGTTGTGCTCTGCTAACCCTCCCTTGGTAAATAGAGGTTGAAAGGACTATACTTTCATTACCCTGGCTTCTGCACTGCAGCTCCTCTTCTCCAGACAGCTGGGACCAAAGGGCTACGAGGGCTTGGTGGGGTGGCAGTAATTAGAGATCCGGAGCAACCCACTGCAAGAAATCATTCTTTATCTAGAAGTGTAGCAGGACTCAGAAATTTTGTACTCACCGCTGAAGTGTTCCTTGACTTTTTTCCTTATTTATCACTTTGGATTAATCATTCAGTTTGGCTAAACCTTAAAAAGGCATCTAATAATCTAACATGTGCACACATTGTTTGAAGATCCTTCAAGAGTAATGTTGAATCATAAAAACAGCGTAATTTAGTTGGGATTTGACACAGATTTTCTTTTTGCTTGGTAATCTCTTTGTGGAGACATGGATTTTATTCTTTTTTTCAAGTAGGAGGTCTGTGTTACATCAGTTATTCAAGATAAGATTAAAGTACTGGGATAAGTGGAAGAAGATGTGTGAAGACAAATTAATTCACCATGTGGCGCGACTGTAACCCAAGCTTGACTGATATCGAGATGCAGATACTGTATGTTCTGCCTGTGATCACTCCAGGAATATTTGGTGGGAGACATCGAGGCCATCCAGGCTTACAGATTTAAAGGTTTCTGTCAACAGCATGAACTGTGATCATCCATGAATCATCTCTAATCCAGTCGCTGTAAAATATGCAATGATCAGTCTTTGATCAGGCAAAGTGGCAGGCCCTGGATCATGTATGGCGAAGCTGCAGTCCAGTCTGGCTCACCACAGATCAAACTGTAATTTTCTCTCAGCATCCAGCTGTCCAGCTCACAGATGTGACTACAAAGCAGCCTGGAGCTGCTTTCCACAGCTGTGGAGAAATGTTTAAAATACATGCCATCCATCCCTCTGCTTGGTTTCCAGCTCGGAGGGAGTGCTTTCAGAAAATTTTACCTCATATTCTTAACAGCTCTTTGGTATTTGGAGAGGAGTACCTTCAGACGCAGTCTTATTTCTGGGTTGTATTGGTGTTGTTGTCATGTCAGACTACCAGTACGTTTCCAACAACCCATAAAAACTGCAATGCTTGTACCTGACAAGCCTGGATTGGGACACATCTGACAACTGACGAGGAGGTCAGAGGTTGGTGCAGGACTTCATCCATCTAAAGAGAGATGGACGCGCTTGTTGCTTCCATCCACCTACGCGAAAATGCAACAAATAGTGAACACCTCGGTGCATTTAGGCTTCTATTTGCGTTTTTGTTAAGGCTGAATGAATTATACAAAACAATTGTTTTACACAATTCACTTTTATTCTATTCAATTACAATAATAAAATGTCTTATCTATCACTTCATTGAAACAACTGTTGGATGAGACAGAATCAGCTGGACTTTGCTTAAAAATGTAATTTGAATATAAAAGGAGAGATCCTGGAGGTCAGATGTACTATATTTTGCTTGATTTTGCAGCTGATGTGTTTCACTTCACTCTAGATTCCGGGCTCGTGATACCGGAGATTCTGTCGTGAAAAGGCTGACACTCAATCATCTGCTCTCTGGATGCCGAACACAAGTGTGGGCACTAATTAGAGGCTCCGAGAGCCAGTTCAGGGGTGGGGAAACATTGTAACCTGAGGAGAAGCTGTTGTGTGGTGACAAGTTTCAGTCGTTCAGCTGGACAGGCCAAAGCCCGGGGGGGCTGCGAGTCGTCGGCGCTCCTGCTTCCTGCTTAGCATTGCTCGTGCACGCACGCTAGTGGGTATTCACTATTATTAACAGCCTGCAGCTGCGGGCTTATTTAAACCTTATCTTAATTTTTCATCTTTTCTCATACACTTGAAGGGCATGTTGCCTCGCATGGTAGTTAAACCTTCAGACTGGAGGGCTCACAGTGTACACTGGCAGTTGTTGAAGAAATAATTGGATGTTGGTTTATGTTAATGGTTTTCTAGCAATTATGAGTTAACCTTTTTCCACTAATATATTTGACATTCGACTTTAATTACATGGTTTCTTGCTGCGAGGTATTGACAGTGATTTTACTACTAATATACAGGAACTCCTTATACAATTCTTTTCTTATGTTGCTTTTAAATAAAGGGGAAAAACTGTTCTTCAAAGTTGCAGCATTGCCATTCATTCAGAATGTTTTAATAATATGAATTATCTTCATTCTTAAAGAACATAAACTTGATTGTGAATATGAACCTGTACCTGTTATAAACTCAGCGTGGAACAGCCGTGGAGCAGAGACCCACCGCTGACAGACAAACTAGCAGTATCAGGTTGGGCTATCTGATCCGAAGTGCAGATGTTTTGCTTTGCCTCTGCAGTAGGTGTCAACAGATGTCCCTGCTTCCCACTTGTCCCGGTTGACCTCTTGGTTAGAGAAAGAGAAGTGAAAGGGTAGAGAGACCACCCATCGGTTCATCAGAGAACTGATGGGTGGACCCCGTTCAGCCGGAAAATGATCGACACCACTAAAATATTGTTGAGTGGATCATTACCAACCTGATCTAAAGCAAGGTCACTGCTGTTTTCCGTAGAGAAGCAGCAAAATGGATTAAAAAAAAATATATCAATATACCTCTTTATTATGTTCAAGCTGGCAAAGAAATAAAACAAAGCTTCAGTCTTTCCTATGTCTGGAGTGAGGGTTTCTGGTGACCTTTGACCCTTTCACAGGTCAGAGTGGTCCAACATTCATTTAGCGAACACAGGTCTGGACACTTAGACTCTGATTGTAGAATGACTAGAGAGGTGTGTAAAGGAGGTACTTATTAACACAGCAGCAACACTGGAGAGCACTGTTGATCGCCTGCTATGTCATCTGTTGAATTCCTGAGGGGTTCCTCATGCTGTAGGTGTTGGAACAGCCGGAGAAGAGTCATGTGTGAGCAGCAAGAGCAAAGATTGTCTACTGGTCATGCTTTCAGCTGGTCCTACTGTTCTATATTTGTCATTGGCCTCATCAATGTTCCACCTTTTTTCCCTCCCCAAACATTAAATGTACAAGTATTTACATGTTTCTAGTAGGCTTGAATGTACACATTTTCTTTTTCGGACAGTGTCCTGCCTGCATGTATTGTGCTCTGAGCATCCTTTGTGGTGACGTTGCAGCGATGGGGGAGATCAGTTAGGCCTGGTGAGCCCCCTAGAGGTTAACAGCACAATTACAGTTCTAGTTTTTTTTTTATCTCCATGCCAACTGTGGTGTGACTGATACTGCTTTCATAACACATTTTGCATAATAATACCATCATGCGCAGATGGAAACTAGATTTACCATACTGTGATTACAGAGTGATTGATTATGGTGAAGTCGGCTAAGCAAAACCTGCTGATTACACATTTTACCATTAGTATAGACTGATTATTATTTTTTTAACTCACGGGTATTTTGCAGTGAAGCAGGTAGCAGTGTTTATGTGTATAAGTATGATTTCCATACACACTGATCAGTATTTATTTCTGACATAAATATCTGTCATGTATGTCCATACATACATAAGCATGATGTACACAAGTCTAACATTCACATCACTTTGGATCATGATGAATATATTCATCGACTGTGTTTGTTCCTGAGTTACCTGCACCTGAGTTACCTCTCTCCAACATACGGCAGCATGTGCCTGGCAGATTCAGCCACTCTGCGATGGAGCCACACAATCCTTCAGTGGTACGAGAGATTGCCGTGGCGTTTTTCAGCCCCATTTTTGCCCAACTAACTAGAAACCCCAAAAAAGCAATAAATTTCAGCAGCAGGGTCAGGAATTTACTGCACCTGTAGTAACCGCTGTACTGTCCTAATAAGCAACAGATGTGAGAGTGATCGCATTGAGCCTGAAATGTTGAATTCTTGCCGGTTTTACTCTGACGCTCGGGGCCTCGCATTCATTTTGATTTGAGAAGGTAACACGGGTGAAATTAAAAGTAATTTGGATTTAGTATCGCAGCAACTCTGCTGTAGATTACCACGCCAGGAATGATTGTCTTGTGAATGGTTATTGATGATGTAGAGGGCTGCTGGGAGGACACAGTGCAGTATTAGAGCAATCTATAGCCCATAATGCGTGAAAATAATTTTAGCCATTTCGCAAATACGAACCTCATGGCTGCATAATCCAAACTGATTTCATTTCGTTCCAGGATTTTTTTTGTATTTCATTCACATTCTGAACTGTAGTAGTAAATAATGGCTTCACTTCTTGAATATAACTTGCCTGACTGCACATTGGAGATGTGAAGCATTTACTGTTTTCCCAGGGCTGTGGTGCGCTGCAGCCTGAGTTTTCCAATCTTACCAGAGCAAAGCCAAAGTTATGTCTGGAATATAAGGCAAGACAAGCTCCAAAGCTAACATCTTAAGGTAGTGGGACACAAATGACATGCAAAGAGAGGAAAACTTAGCAAAACCACTCGATACCAGAACTTCTTTATTCCTCCCACTCATTTTATGAGTCTGAATAAAGAAGCTACTGCCGTTAGCTAATCTTTGCTTGAAGGCATCTATCAGTCGTTAATACATGTTGCTACTGCAGACAGCTTCAGTTGTGTGCACGGGTTTATTTAGTGTATGCGGAAGGGGGAGGATGTTTTCCCCGCCGCTCTTTATTCACTTTATGTGGAATCGTAGAAGTCGAACCACTAATAATTGGTCGTTTACACTAATGAAAGAGAAAGCACAGCACATCCTTCTCTACATGTGCAGTTTTGTTATGGTAGGGGAAAGGTTAATGTTTAACAGCATGAATGGTTCAGCTTCTAACGTGTGAACAAAGCACAATGGCTGCACTGTATAGGCCCCTATTTATTCAGAGTCACTTCCTCCCTTAATAGTCGGCTCTACTTTCCTCACAGAGGAGGAAAAAAAGTAGGTCAAGGAAAAGTCATGTTTGAGGTAATTCACTCTCGGGGACTGCGTCTCTGATCATTAGATGACACTGGTTAACCCGCAGAGTGAGGTCATTTTCAAGTCAAAGTTAAACTAGGAATCTAGCATGACTGGTAGCATGTGTCTGCATTCTGCAGCTCTGGGAGGGGCGTCCATGGGAAAGTTCAAAGGACAGACGTATTTATCAAAACATAAAGAAAAAAAAATGGCCGAGACCGTAAAGCAGCAGGATTTTCTACTTGAGGCAAGCGAACAAAAGGTGAAGAACCTTTCGGATTTTTCATGCACAAAGACCTGAACAAAAGAGGAATGCAGTCAGTC
>BJFM01002609.1:171285-184289 GCA_016586285.1 Arothron firmamentum
TTACACATCTGACACCTGAAGCAATCGCTTTAAACTTACAGTTGATGTGGACAGTCTGAAATCAATGCCGGTAGTGGTGACTGGTGATTTTGGAGCTCATGTTGGCTTCATGTTGGTTATGTTCTTTGTGCGGGAATTTCTGTCTTCTACAGAGCTTGCAGAGCTCTTCTAATGAAAAGAGCACAATCGCGAAGCACTAGACTATGTCAGATGTGCAGCATTTGCACAGCTGTGTTTCAGTAGCCTGTGGTGTGACAATGAGAAACCACTGGCACTTCAATTAAAAAAAACAAAAAACACGAAAAAGAGCCTGTCTCGCATTGTGCAGTGAAAAAAAATCATTCAGGCAGCCAGTAAAAATCTGTTATTTAATGAAAATTTAATTAATTTGTATAACGTTAGTCTTAAATAGTTATTGATGTTATGTTCTTGCTTCTACTTGTTGTCAATTCAGCACATATCCATTTTGAAATAAGTTTATACTCGCCCCTTAGCGGTTAACATTTCACAAGTGCTTTAATTGCAGTGTGGATGACTTTTACCACAAGTCGTAAATCAGTAGCAAACCACAAATGCTCTTGGCGTTAGCACCATGAAATCTTAAGAAAGGCAACAATTTCCTTCTGGGTTCTTTTCTAATTCACGCTTATAAGATCTTTAAGCGCAGCCCTACTGCCAGTGTGTTGAATAATCCACTGGTCACATCTGTTTCTCCAAATGTCACAATAGCGGCTCCCACCTGTCAGTCACACGGGATCAGAGTAACTGCTGAGCTGACATGTTGGACAAACGCAGCATCACGGGACCGAACGGTTTGGCAGATGAGCCTCTCCTGTCTTCGGAAGACCCAGAGACGAGGTATCAGTCTCTGCGCGCTGTAGCCCGGAGGACTCCGAGATTGGAACAAATAATGCTGCTGTCTGCAGGAGCAAAGGCGACAAATGCAGTTTTGCAAATCACAGCTGACGGTGTAAAAATTAAGCCATTCATTTTCATCCGCCTCTCAGTTGCCTGCAACAATATTTGACACAGTCATTACGACTCTGGCAGACTTCAGACGCTGACAGTAATGATGGTGACCCTTTCACATCATTGTTTTTCGCTGTGAAATGCTAAGTGAGATTCATTGCTCATATGCAGGACAGCAATTGTTGCCACGCTGCGGCCGGTTGGGCCATACGTCAATTTACAAGTGCCAGTTTGCTGCCATTACAAGACACCAGAGCAACTAGTCAAAACGATCCACACTCTGTACGAATTCACACGTGGGAAAGTTTTGACACTTACACAGTAATTGTGGACCATCTGTTTGGTCCTGTTACTTTCAGAGCTTAAGAGAGACATTTCTTTCCCATCTCTCTCTCTCTCTCTCCCTCTCTCTCTCTCTGCCTCTCTTTCTCTCTCTCTCTCCATCTGCTTTTCATTCCACAGAGTGTATCTGAACCGGAGGTGCCTGCAGTTCTTCCTCCAGCTCTTCAGGGTATTGAGGAGCTGTCAGATGCAGTGGAAGGCCTGAGAACTGTGGAAGAGGTCATGAGGTACCTCGAGCCTGAGCGGTGGCAAGTGGATATAGAGGAGTTGTACAAACCATCCTGGCACGTGCTGGGAAAGTCATTCATCCACAGTAAAAAAGCCAGAGGTAGGAATTTTAAGATGCACTTCTGAAAAGTAACTACAGTATGAGGGCAGAGTTGGACAGGAAATGTTCACACGCATGTCTTCTTTGTGTCTTTTGAGGAGGAGCAGATCTTAATCAGCTGAGGGACGAAGTTCGACTTTACAGCTGCACACCGCGCAACTTTTCCGTGTCTTTGCGTGAGGAGCTGAAGAGGACTGATGCTATTTTCTGGCCAAGCTGCCTCCTGGTGAATCGCTGCGGTGGAAACTGCGCCTGCTGCTCTCACCGCTGCTACGACTGCCAGTGCGTTCCCGCCAGGGTCACGAAGAAATACCATGAGGTAAATGCTAGCACTTCACTTGGGGGTGATGTTTCCATTTTGCATGCCCTTTTAAAAGATTTCCAAACGCACGGTTGGAACTTGCGCAATTTTGCTAAACTCATTACGCAAATCACAATTCTGGACTATGTGAAAAGTAAAAACAGTTATCTGAGCTTGGAAATACAGATCTGAGAGCAAAATTCACTCGCATTGCAGTATTTTTTTTTTTAAATATTAAAAAACAAAATAAAAAATCAAAGACCAAGCAAAATTGCACTTGATCAATAATCTGAGCATGCTCGAGATAAAATGTTTGATGTCCAACAATGTTGGCAGGTACTACTGCTGAAATATCGAAATGGTGGCAAAGGCTTGCAGAAATCGTTGACCGACGTGCCCTTAGAACACCACGAAGAATGCGCCTGCGTGTGTAAGGATGACTGGGACTGACCTCCGACAGATGTAACGGTGGTGACCAGAATGACACGGGATGTTAAAAATGAACCTCTGCCGCTGTTATAGCATTCTGTATCTCATCCACTTCCACTGGAAGCTAACAAGATTCCCCCTTTCTCCTGCTGTCCTTTTGCTAACTGGATTAAGCAGAAGCGACTGGAATCTCGTGAATCTGGACACATCTGACTGCTGTGGAATACCAATAGTGTTGCTCTGAGGGCTGTTTTTTAAAGAAAGACAAAAAAAAAAACACTGGAGCAGATTTTGATTATTATCTTTGTGCTCTGAAGACTATATTGTTCTGCTCCACAGAGTTACGAACAGTGAGGTATTTTTGGCTCTTCGTCCTGAGGCCTTTTTTTAAAGTTCCGCCAGCATGGACTGAAACTGTCATGGAAAACGGAGGCTTCTTTGTTCAACGGTTTTTGGTTTTTTTTATGTACGTCTGCAAGTGAGCTGGCTCCAGCTGCCGAACTCCCCTCACTCCCACGTTAATACCATCAAGCCTCTGTTACCCTTCCTCTTCTTCTACCAAGTGAAATGCAGCTATGACAATACTGAAATGCTTTGCTTATTAAACTGTATTTACATTTACATTTATCTTTTTCATCTATGTACATTTTTTACTACCAAAGATTGTCCCAAAAAGACATTACCATTGCACAGATGATTGCGTGTTTTTTTTTTTTTGACCCATCTCTGCAATGGAAAATCTGTCCTTCAGAAATCCTCGCTACATTTACAATATCCATCGTAAATATTTATTTGTTCACTGACAGAAAAAGTCAGGGGCATGATGTTTTGTTTGGAACATGTGTACAACAGAATTAACCATCAGTTGCTTTTTTAGTAATTTTACAATGTCATTGTGTCATTTTTTACCCCTGTATGCCATTATTTATCTCTACTTTTGCAATAATTGTGTATTTTTGTTCTGCTGGACATCTAAAATAAATTCTTTGATTTCTACTTGATGGTATTGTTCTTCAAATGAGTGAAGAACCGGCTGGGAGCACGGGACAACATGCACAGACATGGCATGGAAAGGCCCAAGACAAATGCAAAAGACAAGTTAGTCATCAGGCACGACTCAAAAGGGATGAAGAGAGGAAATAGAAATGAGGGAAAAAGAGGAAAAAGCAATTACAGCAATAGTGCTGTGACAAGAGTAACCCGAAGCAAAAACCAAAACGGATGCATTGGCACGTGTAACCCTAAACCCTGACTTGAAAATACTAAGCACATCGAACGACAACTTGACTTTTCCCACAGAACTCTGAGACTCTGAGCAGGTTTCTTCATTCCTCCCTCAGTCATCAGGTCACTCAGGAGGAGTTTCTCATTTGTCCGTCTCATGCTGCTGTCACAGCCAATTACTCGGATCTAAAGTGCACCCTTGCAGCAATCGGTGGCGACGCCAGATGCTACTGCATAAACCTGCTGGCTCCCGCTGTGGTTTCATAATATTAAACAGACTGCTTCTTTCAGTGGGTGTGGAGAAAAAAACCTTACTGTACTGGCACGAGATGTGACACCAGTTGGTCTGCTGTGTTTGTACGTGGACGCTTCTACCCTCCACCCAGAACCTGCCTCCTTTGTCATGAAGCCAGAGGAGCCTCCGTGTGGCTGGACCACAGCATCAGCTTCCAGGTTTTACGTCTTTTCTGACCCCAGCTCAGGCGCTTGCATGAAAACTAAGAGCTGATTCTGACTGGCCGAACATCAAAAGGAGTTGAATTCAACGTAAAAAGCATCTCACAACGAGGTAAACTTTATTTTAAAAACGCTGAGTGCCACTGGTGTGATTGACTAAGAAATGAAAGTGTCTCTACTGGTAGCACTGGGGTCAGTCTCATGTCATCGTGAAGACATCCTCCTCTGTAATCCTCTCTGACAGTGACAGCACGCTGCTCTGAAATCTCTGCCATTATGTCACGTTTCGACAGCAGAAGAGTTTGCAGATTAATACACATTTAAGGGATTACGAGCTTCTACTCGCGGCTATACCTTTGAATCTGCGCGTCCTGCTTTTGCGCTCAGCTAACTGCCTGCTTAAGACTCAGAAAATGATAAATCACCATCAGTGTAATCATACAGAATCATCAAATCATGATTTATGATATCAAGCCGGCAGATGCACGTCTCCATCTATGGAGTAAAGCACTTTTATTCCAAAAAGGAAATATGTGTCAGGGGATAGCATGTAACCTATCTTCCAATAAAAGTCACCACATTTTTTTAAAAGCTTATCTCCTAAAAATGCCTTTGAATGTCAGCTTTCAGCCCTAAAATTAATCACAGCAATAACAAATTCTGGATTTTTGTTCTTTCAGGACAAACCCATGGGGAAAGATCCCATCCAGATATCAACCTTCTCTGCTTAGGATGGAAAGACCAAATTGACGGGTGCATGTTATGTTTTGATAATTATAAGGTACTGCAGTGGTGGTTTGGGGAGGACCGGCTGTTCCTGGGAATACCTCATTCACTACTTTAATGTGGCATTAATCATGCCCCAGGAAATGGTATACAGTACATACTATAGATTGAGTCATTTGACATGTGTGTCTCATTTCAACCCTCATCCCCTCATTACATTTATGGTTTAACCACTGAGCTTTACCACAACAAGATGGAAGTTTTGTTTCTTTCTTTAACATTTGCTCAGTAATATGGTAGGTATTACACATCCCAGTATAGATTAAATATTTCAGTCTACTGTATATTCTATGGTGGCCAAGAGGTCTGTATGTAAACACAGTGTTCACTGTCTTACAGCACAGAGGGTCTGGGCCTGATAAGCTTTGGCAGGTTTCTCAGAACTGATCACATGACTCACAAACTTCCGATATTGCCTCCTGAAAAGGAAATTTATCATTTATAAAGAGCAAGGTCAAAGGTCAATAATTCCTTTGTCATCAAAGTTAAAGGTCAGTTCAGGAAAGGAACACTCTGCTGATGAATTTAAACTAAACTGAAGGTCCCTCTTTGGCTTTGTTGCGTTATTTTAATATTCTGCTGTTTTTATTTCATTCTGGCTCTGAAAGGCTCAACAGAACCTAAAAGACAAATCCATCTTCTGCTGGTTACTGTTCAGGTACACAATAACATTTCCACATGAATGCCTGGAATTGCTCTGGAGATTAGTGCTAATTTTTCTGCTCTGACTGATATTTGGATAAGACTGGAAGAGCTAAGCTATGCATTGATTTAGCCCAATTATCAAATTATGTCATGGCCAAGTGTGGCAGATCCAGATACCTTTTTAAATATTGTTGGCATCACACTAAGTCTTCCTTTCAATGTCAAACATCCCAACTGGATGTGGTCCTGGGATCGTGTTTACTCTTCGTGCACAATACGGCAGAGCAGAAACATTGTGGTTGGGTTTGGCCTTGCAAAGGAATAAAAGAACAATGATCCATGATGAATCCATTAACACAGTCATTTCTCTTCCGGAGGGGGGCTTCAAACACATGTTGCAAGTTGTACTGATGGGTCTAAGGAGCAAATCAAATCAAATGCAACGCTCACCTTCATTTTAGTACTTTCTCCTGCCAGTCTGGACTTGCCCCATTGCCTCGCTTCTGCACACAAACAGAAATGGGTCGAACCGAATGGTTTGTGCGTCCTGTTTTCATTTAAAGCCCCTCTTTGAAAACAGGGTCACAGACCGCATGTGAGGCAAAACACAGATCCCAGTCAGCAGCCCTCTAAATGTCCCATTCATGCCGCGGCACTGCTGAGCCAGTCCTAAAAATCCACTCCACTGATGTGGTCCATGCGAGAAAAAACACAACAGACGAGGTCAGTTTACATTTGAGCAGCGAAGGTGTACAAATTTAGGAAACCGGCCTGGCTTGATGACATGCGGCGTCCTCTTTCCCGCAGACTTTCCAGTCACTCAGCTTGTGGAAAATCTCAACATAGCATCACTTCGACTCGTGCAAGTTTTCAGGCGGTGCATTTACCGCCGATAGCTTGAGCGTAGCACTAATTTGAAGCAAATGTTTGTCTTTGCTAATGCAGCACGGGGGGCTTTATCTGAAGGCAGCCTTAAAATACCTGCAAAAAAAAAAAAAAGAAGAAGAAGAAGAAGCAGTCCGAATAAGTCCTCCTGGCCATGTTTCTCTTCTCTGTTAACAGCAAAGACAAGAATTTCAAATTAAAGCCTGAGTGTAGTTAAAATAAACTCTCTCCTCACAAAACCTTGTAAACACAGAGTCAACGTTCTCCTTTTAGGGAAGCAAAACCAATCTTTGAACAGACCGCTATTTGTGAAACATGACGACAGACAACTTGTACACTGAAGGTAAACCAAAGGAAGCATTACTTACGCAAAGAGGTCGCGTTTCCTGCCAATCACTTAAACATTTTTTCATCTTTTCTTGAGGCTCTGTTATGAGATCATGTTTATCTAAAAAGTTATTCTCTGTAAATTCTGTGGCAGCCCTTTTGAAAGGCTTGTCCTCATGGGTGCACTCAACTTTGATCACCAGCAGGACTCCTGGAAGCAGTTCTCAGGGGGGACAGGCAGGCAGATGCTGCAGGTGTCGCTTCATATCTCAGCTGACTCAAAGGCTGCGGGGAATCTGTTGTGAAAGCCTCTTTATCTCACACTCATTCCTTCATTAATGTAGTGGAAGAAGATTATTTTTAAATCAGCTTCATAATCAAGATCAGAAGGTTAGTCATTGAAAATGTCCATCACCTCCATGGACCGAAGGTTTATGCTAGAGGCACTTGGAAATGATGTCATCGCTTCAAAAGCAGATGTAACTGGTTGCCTTTTTATAATAGTCAGTAAAAATTTGATCAGATTTGCCCTAAATAACAAACTTTTTTGTTAAACTTTTAAGCTAAATTTGGGTGTGATAAAATACAAACGTGTGACCTCGGATAGAGGATTTCTTGCCTTCAACACTGTCTGGCAGTGGGAGCGTTTCTTTTTTTATCTGCAGCAACAGTCAAATTTTTCTTCATAAAAAAAGCCTTTGAAGTTCCGCTCAGATAAGATCAAACATTCTAATATAAACTTTCACAGATTTATTAAATGCATGGAGTATTAAAAAACATATCCAGCCACTCTTTGTCTGAGAGGGGATCAAAGCTTGGAAAGACCCTCAGGTATTGCGTAAATCATTAAGAACAATATGAAAAAGCTTGCATCAGTGATGTGCCACTGTTTGAACCACACTGAGACTTCCTCACCACTGAACCAAACTGATTGAATCCCACAAACAATCGAGCACAAGGATGCTGCTATGGCAACGTTGTTATTATGGTTGTTATCCTCTGAATCATCACCCCAGCAGATTTAAAACAGATTTAAGGACAAAAAAGGGAAAAGAAAGGATGTTCACTCCCAAATAAATTGTTTAGAAAGATTCTTAAATGGGTTGAAAAATTTGACTTTGGCATTGCTGAAACATGCAAATGGAGTCTTGGTCTCCTGTGCTGACTGCAGAAACAAGTCCTGACAAGTCCTCCTGTGATCCCTGTCCAGCTTGTGCACCACCTTGTGTGAAGTTGACGGGGTGAAGAAATTGTTTTTGTTTTAAAGCAGAGTGCCAAGTAGCGACGGCCTAAATGAGGCTGTTTTTATTGGCTCCTTAGCGCCTGGCTCGCTCAAAATTCAGCTTGAGCAGGCGTAGCCAGGAGAGTTGTAAACAGCTTCTGAGGTCCTTACTTTGCTATCGACCTCAACGCTGAAGGAATATTCCTTTATCATTAATGATAAAGGTTTTAGCCCCACATGTGGTGGCTGTGTTTAACGTGTTCAACTCGTACCACCCCCGTGGCAGTAAAAGCACAGCTCACTAAGACTTTGGAAAATGTGATGTTACTTCAACCTAGACCAGAAGTCACCTTTACAGCATTATGTTAAATTTAACAAAGAAATAGTTTCAGGGTTGTGTCATTCGTTTATAGGGGAGAGATGAGAGGGACACACATGCTGTGGCGCACTCATTGTTCACCTCTGTAGATGTTCTGAACTGAAGATCATCAAAAGCAACAAGCGTCAAACTGGCTCATGATTTCAGTTCATTAAAATGTCTATATATAATGTCTATATAACCAGAGTTTTTACCTGATAAACACCCTCCTGGATCATTTCATGCTCTTGCCTTTCCTGCTCAGCTTTAACTTTTGAAGTGTTAAGCTAGTCTTTGCACATAAAAAACCCAACGTAAAAATAAGCAGATATTAGAAAGAGTCAATAAAGATTTATGTCATGTTTATGTAATTATAGGAGCTAGTAGAGTTCTTAATGTGCAAGATAATGCAATGCTTATTATGATCACATGCAAAGGATGCCATTTTTCATATGCTCTACCTGTGTGAGCCAACGCTTTTTTAAATGTACTGATGCTAAAACATTTTGATCATAATCATTAAAATACAGCAGATCAGTTTTATTTACCGTACATATTTGGCACCGATCCAGTTTTTTCACTGGGATGCCAAATGGTTTCAGCCCGTGCCAAGAAAGGCATGTAGCAAGGCAGCAGCCCGCGGTGTTCCGAGGGCTGTGATCACAGAAGGTAGACTCTGCAGGGGAATCTGGGAAAATCCGTAGGTGAAAACACTTTCTGACTTGCTCGGCAGCGCGGAGCTTAAACTCGCCTGGGCTCCAAACCTCTGCGGTGCATTTTCATTTAGATCAAAGGGCCCAACCCCAATTCCAAGCATGCAAACATGGTGAAACATCTGCAGCAGAATCCATGTTATTTCCCCTGAGGATTTTCCAAGTGGACGTATTAAAACAAACCCTTCCATGCTTTTGGCCACACCTCTAACTGCTGGAGCTCTGGCCATTGTGTGTCCACATGTGTCCTGTTTTAAGAACGTAACAACACTGGATCATTAAGTTTGGAAATATGAAAACATATTACAGCATGACATGTACAGTATGAGCCCAGACCTTTAATATACTGCACCACTGTCAGTTTAATGAACACAGGAAATTTTAACACTTTTCAGTGTCTTTTCGAAACACCTCTTCACTTTTCCAGCAGATGGAATTGTTGTGATCTCTTCAACCAGCACAAACTACAATCCAAGGCCAAATTTGGCAAATATTATTCTCAGAAATAAAAGTTGGACTATAATATCTGATGTGAAACCATCATAATGTCATTTATGTATGACTCAAACAGATGAATCTGTGATCTGGGTTTAAATTTCTGTTTTCTTCGTCAGATACTGTACATTTAACAGCCCATTGCAGTGGGCGTTTTGATATTACTGATTTGACCCTAACTAGGCACCGTTATTTGCTCCTGCAGCCGGTCTTCCAAACCTTCCTCCATACTGGGTTAACAGCAAACCTTACAATAAGTTTCATTTGAGCCTTTCATATCAGCAGTGTCTGTTTTATGAGGTTTTATTCTTTTTAGACTGACACCCAAGAACACATACAGCCAATGAGAACATGCTGTTCCAAAGCATTTCTGTTTTATTGTCTTCGTGTTGCTTCTCGCTGATATAAATAAAACTCAGCTTTGTAATATTTGGATAAAATGACCTCCGTTTTTTTCTGGCTGCATCTTTTGATCCTCCTGTCTTTAATGGTGCTGGTCAGTCCTGTTTTTCCTCCATACATGGACAAGTGACTTGTTCCCTTTCCAAAACAAACTGGGTCGAACTTTACATCATGTAGAACCGTTTTACAAGAGCACTCCTGTCAGGATATGAGATCATAAAATCAGGGGGCACAGTTATGTTTGGCCTGCGCTTGTCAGGTTACTTTGAGCCTTTCAAATGCGCACAAACTATAAAAGTGCAGTTATGTCTTTTTTTATAGCGGAATAAAATATGTGACAACATTTAGGATGTAAACAGTGTCGGAAGAGTTTAAAAATAGAGCAAAACTGTTTCTGCACAGTACATAGACTATCAAATATTAATTTTAGATCAATGCATGGGACTTATGATGACATGCAGTCTGGTTTTCTATGAAGAAATAGTTGTGGTATACGGTAGTGTTCCCACTCAAGTGTGACTTCTAGTTCCTAAATAGTTTATGCCTGAGACAAAAAATATCTTTTGTAATTAATTTTAAAAGCCTTGTTGACACATCCATTTTTCATCACTTCAGTGTCCTTTGAATACCAGTACGTTTGCCACTTAGGGTAGCTGCCAGCAGCTGGTGAAGAAACCATTTATTTCAAACTATATCTTATGACAAATGCCATCAAATTAATTTGTCTTCCCAGTTTGTGAGTTCTAGTTTGTCACAACTTGTTTTTTTCACTTTTCAGTCTGAGTCCAACGTTCAGGAGTAATGGCATCAGGCTTCACATAAAGTTGTGTTGGTGCTAGGAAAAAAAGCCTTGTTACATATTTTAGGTGTCGCTGCAGGCATTCTGTCTTTTATGTGAACTATTCCTCCCACTGCTTTACCTTCTCTGTTTTACCTCATATAACCCTGGTTTTTTTCAGTGGGTTGCACATAAAAAGTGGCTTTGAGCCAACAGCATGAATAAAGTTGGTCAAACGTGATCAGAACTGTCACTTTTGAAACGAATGAATGTTTTATCCTTATTTAATATTTATAGCATCAAGTACATTAATTAACAACATACATTAGAACCATTTTGGTCTGAGTAATAGAGAAGTTTATGACTTCCACCATTAGGGGGCAGTCAAGATGCATAGATTTTTGAAGATCTCTTACCATTAAATTTCATGTGCACTCATTTTTCTGTGCAGTTATATAACTGTCTCCACTCCTTTCCAGTTTCAGCCCCCCGTCTGTTTCTCATTTTTTTCTTTTTTGTTACTCATTTTAATTTTCATTATTCACTTCACTCAGAGTTTCTGGAATTTTTGTTTATGCATTTATATACAACATCTAACTTTAAATCTGTATTTGGTAGATAAAATAGTGCAGTAGGTGACAAAATCCAAAGATTTTGTGTCTATAGTGTATACGTATATCTGTTTGAGTTTTGATTTATATCCCTACAAACTTTGGAAAGATCTGAAATATCATTTAGATTTTGATATAGAAGTGGACATATGCAGATAATGCAAAAGCTGACTGTTTAAGATAATTTCTGGCCATCTAAGTAGAAATAGGGCACAGTCAGGATAACACATTTACCACATAGATAATACATGTCTTCAACCAATTTACAAAAAAGAGTTCTGACAGAATAAATACTAAATTGCACAAAGGTGATATGAATGCTTTTTTGTATAAACACATTACTGGAATTAAAAGAGAAGAACTGGGAAAGTGCAGCACATGTTTGACAAAGATGAAGTTCTCCATCTGTGCTGGTAGCAGGAGTCACACTGTGAGAAGCATCTGTGTGGGACAAAGCCCATTATAGAGCTGTTACACGGCCATTACCGCAGGAGGAGGACCACAAGTGGCCAATTAGATAATTAAAGCTTCCATTTTCTGTGTGTCTCCTTCTGTGTTGCTACTGTAGTGCAGAACAGAAACGTGAAGCACCAGAACCACCTTCGCTAACTGCCCAGCTGGAAACACAAGAGAGGGGCAGAAGAAACAGGGATGTCATTTGTCATTGTCAGCACACCGCAGTCCGTGTTTACTCTCTTAACCTTAGACCACACCACAGTGCACTGAAGAGGATAATTATGCCTGCGTGCATCTGCACCGCAGCATAAACTGGCCATTTCTGGAAGTAACTTGCAATTTCTCTTCATTTTAAGCATAGTCGTTTACTGGTTTATTTCAGATTATGTAATTTAAAAGTGCTGCATGTTCAGTTTGTGTTACTGTGTGATCCAGAGTCAACAGTATCCTGTGTGTGGTACATCCCTAAACACTGCATTTCAAAACAATTAATTCAGAAAAAACAAAAGCAGACACATCTTTACTGTGTTTTACCTCCATTTTTGGCTAACCTGTGATTTAATAACAAATGTCACAGTGTTACTGTCACTGAAAGCTGAAAGCAATCAGCAACAAAACTGAAAATATGTCACATTAACCTAGTCCCTCATATGGTAGAAAATATATTTAATAACACAGCTGTCAACTTATGAAACTTCTGATGTCCAAAAGTACCAACATGTAATATAGTTCCAGGTCTCCTGGATGTACAATACTGTGCAAAATTGTTCCATCCCTCAATCATCTACCACTTTATCCCTCAGCAGGGTTGCGGGGGCGCGCACAGAAGCCTATCCCATCTGCCTTCGGGTAAGAGGCTGGGCACACCCCACCCTGGACCAGTCACCACCTCATCACCGCACAAACATGTAGAAACTAACAATCATTCACCATTCCACAGTCTTGAATTATCAATAATCTACTAATGCTGAACAAAAAAGGATTCCCCCTGAAGGTGGTGTATAGCATCTTTAGGATTCTCTTTTAAAACTCTTTTTTTAAATGATTTTAATGATAAAAATTCACAGGTACTTCATTTTTTCTGTCATGTTAATAAAGGACAGTATGAAAAGCTTTGACAACAGAAACAGGCCAATTAAAAGTCACTGAACACTTCAGCTTCCCTGTGTGGTGAAAGGGGAGCTGTATCAAAGAGCGCCAGAAGAATTTTCCTCCCTTCCCTCACTCAGGAATGAATAATAGAACTGACTTGCAGATTGTGGTAGCCAAGAACAATG
>BJFM01002609.1:184328-202531 GCA_016586285.1 Arothron firmamentum
AAAAAAATTATTTTTTTAAAAAAATTAAGGATTAGCCACAAAATGCTATGCAGCAGGAAAAGGCTGTGTGTTTGTGTGTGTCTGTGTGTAACTGAGAGAGAGGGAAAACAAACAGACTCATATAAGTGGCAACAGTGGCTCTGCCTGCTTAGGAAGCTCTAGAGTCACAAGTGATTTCATCCCCTTGTTGTCAGCATTCCCTCCAATTATACATCTAAAAGATTCAGGCAATATGGCGTTCTCCCCATGGCGTCCATGGGGAGAATGGAGGCCACTGTGGATTATTACAGCAGAGATGGGGAGGACTGGTGAGGGAGCACTGGTAAATTAACAATAAAATAATATACTCCAATTTTGATAAAGATGACTACAAAACATTACCACAACAATATACTGTATATACACCCAAATTCAACTAAAACATGCAATACTGTGGATTGGAGAATTAGGGCCAAAATCATCAACCATGTCTGCTCGTTTTTAATATCAACATGATATTTCATGATGGACTTAATTTTCACACTTTGAAGAATGTCAAACAGTTCCCTCGGGTTTACACAACACACACAATAAAATGGTAAGATTGATTGATTTTATGGTTATTGCTCTTGAGTAGGTGGAAGCCAAACTGAGTCATCCTGCAAAAAAATCAAAATGGATATGAATGTATGACGGTACCATGTGGGAGGCGATTGACTGTTGAAACTTGCTTTGAGCCTGAATGAGTTCAAACTCCAAAAAGGATCATTAAATTAAATCTTTTAAATGAGCATTTTCATCTCAGTCCCTACTCTCAGTCCCTCATGTTCTTTGTTGTCATTAATTATAAATCCCCAAAGGCTGATTATTCTTTGTACATCTGCTCTTTGGCTCTGGCTGGATAATGAAGTGGTGCAAAAAGCTCATTCAGATGAGCAAAAGCAAGGTGAAGCTAGAGAGCCATGAAATATGCTCTGAATTCCAATGGAACACTAAGTTTCTACAGTATGTTTCTAAGAGGTTACCAAGTTCAGTGCAATGATGATTCAGGGAACCACATAAAAGACTCATATCAGTGCAAACTGAATAAATCAATCTCTCTTTTAAGAACAGGTTCACTTGAATATCAAAATTTTTGTTTCTAAGTTTTCACATTTTCAGATGGAGATTCTAGACCTTCTAAAAATGTGCACTACCACTTAAAAAGGAATAAATTGTCGGGGTTTAATGCTAATTAAATTCGATTTATCTCTCCCATTTTTGCAAGGTGCAAGCTAATATGCACCCTCTTGTTTGCAGACTCAAAGACAAAAGCCATTATTTATACCAAAGACGTCATGAGATCTAGATCTGAAGAGGATTGCAGCATGTGGTGACCATGTGACCCTTTCTGAAAGAAAAGGTTTTCAGCCATCTGTCCATAAATACGAGTCTGATCTCCATCCAAGAAATACAAATCAGTCAGACATCAGTCGTATGCTGCCACTCCCTGAGACGTCTCCGGCTATGCTGCATTAGAATTTTTAAATACGCCCCCATGCTGACTGAAGACAGAGTGGAGATGTTTTGTTAAGAGGTCATTAAATATTTAAATGATTACAGAAAGCTAAAGTTAAGACAATTTATTATAAATTTAGACTTAAGGGAAAAAAAAAAGAAAGAAAGACAACAGCCCTAAAAATGGCAAAAACCTTTTAAACTTTCTTCAAGACTGAACTCTTGAGTTGAAATGAAATGAAATGAAATCAAGGGTCCGTCCATTTCCCCTCCACCACCACTCTTCTGGTCTGTGGCTGGTCTGCCTGCTTGCTCTAAAATCACTGTGACGGCATGAATGGGTAAATAAGATTTCCACACAGTGAAGTTGATATTGCCGGCTTAAATTAAAATGGCCAGATTTTGTTAAATGTCAAAAGCAGTGAAAAGCGTAGCCTGGTTACAGTGCACAAAATGGTTGATGAGGCAGGAAACATTGCCACCTCCTGTAGATGAGAAATATTTTCTTTTTTGTTTTCTTTTTTAATGCACGACTCCAGTTGCAGACAGCAGATTACTCCGGTTTAATTATGTTGCTACATTAACAAGCCTCTGTGGTGCTTCTGCAACTGCCTTCTCGACCTTTAACTCAATTGTTGTGATCTCTTTGTTCATTTGTTACACAGACTGATTTCTCCTTGGAGGAGGGTGAACAGAGTTTGGTTGATTTTGAAGCCACACTGAGGCATTTCTCTATACTTCCTGTTCTAATAATCTTGACATCTCCCAGGAGTGCTTCACATCTGGATGGTGTCTGTCAGATGTGGAGTGATCTGTCAAATTAGACAGTGGACAATGCAGTCATTAAAAAAAAAAAAAAAAAATCAACTTCAGTTTCAGGAATCTTTTAAAATTTCTGTGAAAATCTGACACTTGCCCTCACTGTCTTCACATATTTCAGGCATGAAAGAGATGAATGGAATATTTACTACCATTTTCAATCTGAGAGTCTGTTTGTAGAATAATAATAATAAAAAAAGATCAATTCATTGAGAGAATTTTGGAGATTAAGTATGTATCATTGTGTTAGTATGACAGTGTTAATTTAATTCATAATTAGCACTGATGTCATTGAGAAATGGACAACACAGAGCCAGCAGAAAAGATTTCAGTTATGCATTTTCTGGAAGGGGGGGGAAAAAAACATAAAAATGCAGAAACAGTGAAAAACATTTGCAGGATTTCAAATAAGATCCTTTTAAAGTTGCATTATTAGCAGATTTTAGTTCCTGTCGAGCTTTAGGAGACAGAAATCTGACCCTGCTGCTGAAAATTCTTTCAAAATCCTTGTTGCATAGCAACGGATCTCTGCAGTTAAGCCTCTCACCACCAAGGAAACAAGATTTGTTTTTGCTTTACAGACATTAATAAATGATCAACCTTTTAGAGGGAAATCGTAAATACTATCATTTTAGAAGAGTTTGGGGCTGCTTTTATTTATAGAAAATATTGAGAATTACACATTCTTGTCTAAATTTGAGGTAATTGCAACTGTGATTTCTACGACTTGATTTAGTTACATGACATGAGCATTAGAAACAATTTAAATTAACTGCAAATCTACCGTAGTTTATCGCATTGTCTCCCATTCCTGCAGCTGCATATATGAAGATCCACACTTTTCTGATTAAGTAAATGACATCGTTTTCCACTTCCAAAATTTCATTTTAATTGGCATCAAAAAAAAAAAAGTGCCCTTTATGAACTTGATTTCATGTTCTGGAACACTACACACAAATATACACACTAATTAAACACTGTGTGCAGGTTTTTGTTATTCTTTTTTTTAAAGTGCAGGATATCCACAGATACTTCTGTAATAACTGAATATTACTATAATGCAGTAATAACCACATATTTATCATTTTTACGCAAGTCTTTGCGCTATTTAACTCATGTTAGAGTAATTGGTATTATTTAATTTAGCTTTAGGCTAAAATGATCTACATCAGGTTAAGTATATGATTTGCTCTTTCACAGTCGTAAATGTAGGGGTCCCGGTTTTAACTTGCTGTAATAAATTTATCCAGGGAACCCATGAAGGGTTCTCTCCATGTTCCACAGTTGAGAGAATAGCACATTTGTCTTGACACACCTTGACACATTTCCCCCAAAATGCTCATCTATTTCCTGGCCATGCCTGGATAATCATATGGCCTGGAATAATGTACTGTTGCTACACTTTTTTATGTTTCGGATGACAAACTGCAGGACCCCTGTTACTTGCTCCATCAAGCAAAGGGTTGGGTTTAGTCTCAAGGGATTTACTTTGAAAAAAAAAAAAAATCTCTTAAAGAATATTAAAATGCACACAGTATTCCCTTCCTGGCTCTTGGTCAAAGCAGATTTCTCTGGTTTGATGTTGCAATAAAGCCTACTGGGCAAGAAGGTCGCCTGAAGGGCACACAGCGGGGCACTTTAAGAATTAAAAGGTCACTTTAAGAGATGTTCAAAATTACAGGATGGTGTGAGACATTCCAGCACATTTCAGCAATTTAATTTGGGTATGATGGTGAATTTCTCCCATTTGACCCTCTTCTTTCTATCTATCTATCTATCTATCTATCTATCTATCTATCTATCTATCTATCTATCTATCTATCTATCTATCTATCTATCTATCTATCTATCTATCTATCTATCTATCGCCCATTTCAAGAGTTGCCATATAATAGTAGTACTCTAGCCCCACCAAATGGAAAATATAGGAATCACTTGTTCTGCAGCTGTGTACAATAGTTTATCAAGGTATGTGGACTGAAAGAAGATAGATATTCTTTATACATTAATAGGTAGATATAGACATAAAAAGAAGGATGTATGTAGATAAATTAACCCCATAATTTTGGATCATCTAGTCACATATGTTCAAACATACAACATTCAACGTTAAACCATTTAAAACAAAATAAAATAAAGTAAAACAAATAAATAAAGGCGGACTCAAATCTGATTCTTAAACAAGAATTATTGTAATCAAATTTAAACAAACAAAATGTCAAATGACAATTATTTGCAAGAAAGGTGAAACAAAACGATAAGGAAAAAATATTTAAACACGCATAAGGTGTTTACAATATATTTTTTGCCAGAAGCCGTATTAAATGCTGGAATTCCATCCCGTAATAATATCGTTAGTCTGGTTTTAGTGTCGTAATTTCCGGAAACAAACACTAATGCGCATGCGCAAAATTAAACTTTTCCGCGGGTGGTTGAGATTGACGCAGAGAGTTTACATAAAATTGTTTTATCAAACAGTTGATTAAACATGGTTGAGGGTCCTGGATGCACCCTAAACGGAGAAAGAATCCGTTCGAAAGTTCAAAAAGGACAGAAAGTGATAGAGGTCAGAGGGACTTTGACAAAGTACACGGTGGTATGTTTTACTTTCTTCTCCGCAGCAAAACATGGGACAGTAACTTGCTTCTTTGTATTTAATTTAACAGTTTGTGTTTGCAGAAATCCGAATCCGATGGAAATGTCTTTCGCACTTTTTGTGGTTATCAGTACACCGGCGTCGACACTCTTGGAAAAGAGCTTTTCATGTACTTTGGTTCCCGAGCGTTGAGGTAATGTTACCTATATACAGCTTACATTAAGTAAAAATGAGTATAAAGTGAGAAATGGTACAGGCACAAGGGTCATATAACTACATCGAGTTTGGACTTAAATGAGCTGATAATAGCTTGCTGCTGGTCTGGTGATACCGATAATACCCAACTAAAGTATTCACCTTTTCCCTTTGATCATCCATAATGCTGAAACACAAAGATAGTATTAACAGAGGCATATACACATACATTAAACATCTGTGTGAACATCACAGATCTAACATGATCAAACAGGTAGAAATATGCCTCCTGAGTGCGCTGCAGTTGTAGGTGTGGCTGGTGATTCACACCGTTTTCCTTTAATATTCCTGTTACATCAAAATACATCATTTTTTGCCGTCAGCTCCTATTAACTAAAATGCTTTTTTTTTTTTAAATCTTTTCTTTTCAGGGTCCACTTTGGTATGAATGGATCAATGCGCATAAACCCTGCTGAGAGGAAGGATAGGAGCAGCTCCATGCCGGTGCTGGAAATACACCTGACTAATGACATTGTGTGCTTCTTTGACAGCACTGTTGAGGCAAGGTAAAGGGGACACGGGTGCCGGTTAGATAGATTGAGGTGATCCAAGATCACCTTGGGGTGTGTGTCTCATTCAGTATGTCCTACATTAGGCCGTGTCTGAAGTCGGCGGTTGTTGTCGCATGAAAAACACCGTCTCTTTGGCCTGACATTTGTCGTGTTCATTGACTGTGAGATTGTGGTGCACTGTTCGGTGGCCAGACGGACATTTATTTCTGCTGCCTGAAATTTCACCTTTGGTGTTTCGTCTAATAAAAAGCACCGGCAGGACCACATGAATGCAACTATTCAGGGTTGTATTATTTCAAGGATGCAGTAGTTGACCTTGTGGCGCGTATGTCTGCAGATTGACGGAAGACTGTGCGCAAAAAGTAAGAGCTATGGAGGGTCTGGATGTGTGTTCGCAACAGTTCAGCTTCTCCCGCTCAGAGGAGGCAGTGAGGAGCCAATGTCGCCGGATGTTGTGCGACGTTCTCATGGACCAGGCAGTCATGCCTGGAGTTGGCAACATCATTAAGAACGAAGCCCTGTTTGACTCTGGCCTCCACCCAGCTGTGAAGGTAGGATGATAGATTGCACTGAACAAGAGAATAAAACGGCCTTCCCAGAAAGGTTTTGGCTCCTGTCTTATCGATCGTCGGTGTAGGAGGAGGAGGAGGTTAATTCAAAAAAGACTAACAAGCGCATAGCAGCACAGATAAACCCTCCCCTACGTACGGTTTCAGATTCATATTTCAGACATTTTTGAGAGTCGAAGAGAGGTTTCATCGTGATTTATAATGCATGATATCTTATATAACATATCACTGATGCTCCTTGTTACTGATAGAAAACTATATCAGAAGAAACTAACAAAATTGATGCTTCACATGCCTTCCAGTGAATAATTCCATCAACCTTGCTTGGGAGGAAAAGTGTATGATTATTTTTTATCCTAGAATGACACATTCACTTCCAACAAGAGAGAGCGCAACAGCATTCTTCAATTATTACAAGGTGTCAGTTCAAGTTTCCTTGTAATCGATAATAATGTATTACAATATAAGAATATAGCAGAGAAGACCACAACATTAATCTAGGACATTTGGCCTCTTTTCCAACTGGGACTACGGTATCCACCTTGTAGGTGTCCCGAAAGAGCTACAAGCTGTGTGTACTTTCGGGGGGATTTCAATCTTTTTATTTCATACTCTGTGTGAAATGGAGTCAGGTCATTGCTGTCTTGCCTGCAAATGTGCCGGTCTGTAGTGTACGTGATTTTTCTTCATTGTGTCATTCCAAATTCAGTCTTTGTTCACATCTGGTGTTTTTTATTATTATTTTTTTTTTATGCTTGCATTATTGATTTGCTGTGGTCTCTATTGCCACTTCTGTAAATGAAAAAGTTTTATAAATTGGGTTTATTCCCTCTCTGGCTTTAATTTAAAATGTAACAAATGGCTCTGTTGTATTTTTAAGGTTGAAGAGCTCACGGCTGAGCAGCTCCGACACGTGGTGAAGATGATACGTGATTTCACCCTTCTGTTCTACAAGGTTTGATTTTTTTCTCATCAATAACAATGTCATTTAGACCAGTGTGATTAATTTCCAATTTACATGTTTTGAATTATCTCAGTACTACTGTTTCCACTGCCAGGTTTCGTCCAGCAGATGGTGCTAATTTTACTACCAACCACCATTTCAAAACAATGCGCAAGTTTTCACCAGGAGCTTGGATTCAGATTTTTGTTTAGTTTTAGGGATGCGGCAAACTTGGGGGGGTGCAAAAAAAGTAGGACCGACGACATTAGAACATTATACAAACTGCCGTCAAATTTCTTTTTTTTCACCCAGTAACCTAAAGATATTCAATCCACTGCAAAAGTAAAGAAATATGAAATATTATTGAGCTAAAATCAGAGGTTTATCTTAGATTCTTTGACAGCGCTTAAAATATATTAAATATTTTGCTTAGAAACTCAATTGTGACAACGGATATGACACTTACATGATAGCAGTTTAACTAATATATAAATAACTGATATTTTTGTATTGTCCAGGAAATTTAGCAAAATGAGTGTGTGTAGAAAAGTGTGTAGAAAAGAGAGAAGCTGACAGATGAGTAATGTCAATGTTCTTCTTTCAACCACGCCTTTTCTTTCTCATTCACTCTTGGCTGCCTCTCTTCTCGTTATCAGTGTCGGAAATCTGGCTCCGCTCTCCACAAACATTTCAAAGTCTACAAGCGTTCCCAGTGTGGCCAGTGCTTTCATGTCATCACAGTCTGTCGTCTTGGAGACAACGGCAGGATGACTTACTTCTGCGAGCGCTGTCAGAGCGGAGTTCCCAGTAGGATTGACATCAGGTAGAACTCTTCACACCCCACTGACACTGACTGGAAAGGTAGTCTAGATTACTGTGAGGTACTGGCATATATCTATGGTTATACACAGTTCTGTTTGCTAATACTGTTGTTATTTTTGATGTTGAAATTACTCTAATTATTCTGTGGTGTATGAAATGGATAATTATAAAACAGTCCGATTCTTCTTTGTACAGTTTCCACAGATGGAGTCCTTATTGTCTCAGAAAAGCTGCTCTAAAACACTTATTGCCAGTGAAATCTTTTCTTCTTAGCACTCGGAGAGAACAAAGAGAGCTACCTTAGATGTAAATCTAAGACATAATAATACCGCAAAGTGAGACCGTAAAACCAGGTGACATTTTTCAAGTCTTGTGCAGAGTTCAGAATCTTTGACGACGATATGTTCAAATTAAAAGAGGCCATCTTTCCAGGCAGATGGGCTTGGCAGGGAGTGGGAGTGTTATGGGGAAAAGGAATGCGCATATACGACTACGTTTGCCAGACAGGGCACAGGCTCAACACCTCCTGGGCTGTGTTTGTGCAAGGCTTTGCGAACAGTTAGAACCTAAAGCCCTTACAACGCATTACACAGCTGATAAACCAGTCTGTGTGAGGAAAGTTTCCCAGAAGCCACGGCTTCTTCCCCCTCGCTTTGGCTGCTGCAGATTTGCCTTGTTAAACACAGCGGAGCCTCGTGTCACTGCATCGACGTGTATGTGAAACAACACGGCTCATGTATTCATCTCATTTCAATTGCTTGTATTTTTGATTACCCATTTCCTATTACCAAGATATATGTCCCAGCAGTAGATGCGGGTTATCATACTCTATATGTGCTTGTTGCCATTTAAACGCAACATTCATCCAGTCATTGCTCCTTATTTACTTATAAACATTAGAATTTCCAAAGTAAACACTAAGTTCTGTTTTTCCCACAGACCATTTCTGCTTCACTGCACATGTGATTAATTACTATGCCGGTTTTAGCAGCAAAGGTGTGATCGGATCACCATCTTTTCTTGTTTCCCTGTGTAGCAAGCTCCCGGTGAGAAACAGCTTGATTGGCTGGACTTACCAGAACAGAACAGATGATAATGTTGCTAAGAAGGAGGAGGAAGACTGGGCCTGTCAACTGTGCACGCTCATCAATGAGCCAGCAGCAAAGGCTTGTGATGCCTGCTTCACTCCCAGAGCGGAGGGTGAGTGAGTGAATTCTCTTTTACACTCCCTGAAATCAATGAATCATCATTGTGGCCATGTCAGAATGGTAAAACACTGGTATATAACTTGTGATCTTTAGCTCTGTAATGCCGCCAATGCAATTATTTTTTAGAAAATATACAAGTTCGATTTTATGTTGACATTTTAGGGGTGAAAATCCTGAAAATGAATAACGATCATTTTGTCTTCAGGGAACATTGTCAAAGCATCTTTTTTTCTACGTTAGTGGCATGATTTGCATTCTTAGTTATACATTTATCTTCTTTTGCTGTTGACCACTGAGCTGGCCCTCTTAAACAGCAGGGGGTTAAGTGCCTTGCTCAAGGGTCAAACACTAATGGCAGTTTTGGAAGAGTGAAGATCTAATTTTTTTGTTCACACTGCCCGTTAATTACATCACCGTTCACTGTTCGAAGAATGTCGGAGGTTTTGTTCAGCATATTTTATTCAAACAACTTTGCAGCAGTCTGGTACTGACTGATAAACTTTACTGCTCATAAATCCATCCATTTTATGACAGAAGCCAGAAGCTGCAGCCTCTGAACATGAAATGAGTTTTTTTTACTTTGGCTCCATCTCCACAGTCCGCAAAGAGGGCATTAGCGCTGAAGCATCGCCCCTCACCTCTGAGCTAATGAAATACCCCTGCATTGCCTTCAAGAAGCCACAGGAGGAGCTCAAAGTTAACTGGCGCTCTGCATTCGGGACCTCCACCCTTGTTTTCTCTGACATGAGCAAAAAGCCAAAGTCTGCAAACTCCCCGCCCCCCCCAGCCGGCAGCCATTTGAATTCCTTGGCGGCAGAGAAGGGTTTGTATAAATACAGCATCTGCCAAGGGACAACAAGCCCCAATTATGCCTCTGGTGGCTGGCAACGGCAAAGTGCTGAGCTCTCCAACGGGGAATCGGTGGCCTCCTACAGTCACCCATCCAAGAAAATGAGAATTGATCCCAGTCCCTTTCCCAGTAACAATGCTCAAAATGGAACCCTCAACTCATGGTGAGTGACTCCCTCATTTGGCTATTCATGAATAAGTTTGTTTTTTTTTTCGTGCAACTTTGTAGAGATAAGTGGAGTAACAAAGAGCATCTGTAGAATTTTTAATGCCACCGCGTTAAGATGAATCTCAGTCGCATAGGGTTTTTCTGCAAAAACAATTGTTACCAGCATGTCAGCGCACCATTAAGGAAAGGTTGTTTGCTCACTAATAAGAGTTGATGTGACACTTCTGTGTAAGCATCTTCCTTCACTTTGTCAGGTCACAACAAGCGGAGAGCAGCAGCGCGCCGTGTTGTACATCCCATCATCGTCCAGCAATCCTCCGAGTGGTTCACAAGCAGGGCGAGAATAAAGGACGGCAGTTCTACGTCTGTTCACTTCCCAGAGAGAACAAATGCAACTTCTTTGAGGTGAATACAGCCTTCATGTGCAAGAATAATCTCTGCAGCATATCAAAAAACTTCATCACTCCATTAACATCAAACCTATGAGTCTGGAATGAAAGTTTAGAGTTATTAGCTGCTATTTTTCTCTGTCGCAGTGGGCCGACTTGCACTTTCCTATTTGTCACCACGGGAAACGCTGCTTAATGAGGACCGTTCTAAAACTGGGACCTAATAATGGCCGAAATTTCTTCACCTGCAGCTTTCAAAAGGGTAAACAGTGTGACTTTTTTCAGTGGGCACACAGGGGAGCAGGGGTGTCCATTATCCCTGGCTGCTAATGTGTTTTTGCAAAGAGACCAGCATTATGTACAGAAAATGCTCACGCAGCACCATTCAGTGAATCATTTACTGATTGTTGCCAACGGTATCAATTGTGTTGTACATTTATATGTTATTTGTATACTTTCATGTCATGGGCCATTTAATAAAACTGCAACAGCTAAATATAGTGCTTTGAAATAAAAAATGCATTTTATTAATGAGTAACTGCTTTCAAACTAGTTTCTGATTGATTCCCTGTGTTTTAAAATGCATTATATGCATAAAGTCTGCAGCGAAAGCTAAATGTTGGTCCTAATGACTCTGCAAAAATAGGAATAGATTGCAAGTAAACGGTTTAATCAAGGCATAAGTACAGCAGTGCAAAGAAAGATTCAGTACAGTTAAAAACAGTCAACAGCTTTCAGGAGCGGTGTGTCTGACTCTGAAGTTGAAACCATGTAGTGGAACTGGGTGAGTCCAGGGACTTTGTTACAGGCTGCACCTTCAGTGTAATAAATTTAAGAAAAAGAAAAAGAGTTATTTTAAATGTGAAAGAAACATTGACTCGCTCTTCAATCAATCTCCAATTAAACAGTGGCACTAAGGTATCATCTGGCAATACATAATTTAAAGCCCTCATGGGCAAAAATGGACAGTTTAATTATGCAGCATCAAGTAAAAAAAGGTTGTCTTGAAAGTTATCAGACAAACCTTCAAGTTACGCTGAGGGTATAACAACAAACAGAAACATAGCATGTAGTAGAGCACCCCAGGGAACGCTCATGTTTCCTGATGGGAGCAGAGAATCGCTACTTTACCTACTGCACAGCGGATTAGAGTGAGGCAACTACTATTGGATCACACTTGAGATGCAACAGAGACAGGATGTGAAGCTTCAGATCAGGAGACACTTTCATGCAACTTTAATGAAACAGGGCCTTGAATGTACTTTTATGAAGTCGACATTTTAACTTTCGTTTTCATAAATCTCTGATCTTCCGATTCCAGAGATTTTTTTTTCTTTTACGCTGCACTCGTTTATCAGGTGTTGTTTTGAAAGGCATATATTAGGCTAATACTTGGTGCACTTGATTATTTTAGGATGGTTTTTTTTGCTTTAACATTAATATCCAAGGCATGTGAAAACTCACCATAATGACCGGTTGTGTTAGCACAGATGATGGCCCCAAAGAACTGGGAGTAATGCCTCTTGATTCTGCTAATGGCAGTCTTACAGGCTTCGGTGGGATCCGCCCCGGCTCTCATCAGCTCCACAGCCAAGTAACTGTTGGCACGATGGCATGCAGTAAACACGAGGAGGGATAACGAGCGTCGTCAAGGCCAGAAACCAGGACGATGACAGGTGCTTGATGTTATGGCATGGATAAATGCGACGCTAACAAACCTCAATGTCAGAAAACAGTCATCAAATATAATAGTTCAAATGAATATCGTCACTATGATTTGTGAAATAATTTACCATCACTGCATGTGCTTGATGATCATCTCCATTCGAGCGAGGACACATTAACCCTACAAAAGTGACATCTTGCAATTTACTAAAGCTCTTTTTGTGAAAAAAAAAATTGTTTTTTCTCAAAAACAAACTGTGCCAAGTATGCAGATAAAATCTAAGTATATACAGTGTTGGACTGGTGACCAGTGTGTCCTGTAGCATAGAGTCATAACTTATGGACCAGCAGTGACAGCACTATTCCCAATACACAGGATGGATGAGGCAGTTAAAATACCTGCACTGTCAGGAATGAGTGAAAATACTCAAGAAAAACTGCCCTGAAGTGTAGTTGGGTGGCTGGGGGAAAAGTTTGCATACTCGCACTATCCTAGATAAATAATGTTTTAGAATAAACCCCCCCTCCCCCGATCCTCTGAGACTGTCAGGTTTTCTCGCAGCTTGGTAGCAAATGGCAACTTTAGAGAAATCTTGCCTCTTTGTGGAATGTGCAAATGACAGTTTGGGGGCAATGTAGTCACTCCACTACTATTTTATGCTATTGTCGCACTTGCAGCAAGAGGTTCAGAGCACAAATTGGCTATTTAGAATCTACACATTTCACCTGGGTTATCAATAATCCCTCAAAACACAAGAGAGAAAACATGCCTCTGTCTTATCAAAAAAAGATGGCCAGGAAATAAGCCCTTGTTAGGATGCATGAAAGAGTTTAGGAACGGTAGGAATTCTCTCCTGATGCTTATTGTATAATAGGGAGACGCTAAAGCAAATTATACCTGCACCCTCTTGGAGTGAGGTTCACATTGCGCACATACAAAAGAACCCCTAATGTATTTTTAATGTGCGAGCTCATATTTTACCACAAACAATACAGTCGAGGTACCTCGGGAGAAAGCGCATCATCACATCTCCATCTCCGGTCGCGGCAGCGCCACCAGCTGTGCTGTCAGCATACGCCCCTGCCCCGATGATGGGAGAGTCTCCTACACGACTGCAAACATTTGGGAACCTATGGTTACAGCGTTGCATACTCTTTAAACCAAAAACAATCTTATTAAACTGAAGGATACAGGATATTCTCGTTTTTGTGCCTCTCGCCAGCTCTGCATACCCTGGGACTTTATGTGTGAGTCCATTAGTGGATGTTCCAACAGCAACATGACCACCTTGATCAATGGCAATCATCCCTGTTGGAGAAAAAAATAAAGAAGTGGAATTGAAATAGCCCTTGTATGATAAGGGATTACATTTGGACATCTAGTATCCGAGTCACTGATCAATACCAAGGCAAGGGGGACTCACTGATTTTAATGTCAGATTGAATCGTTCGGAAGAAGACAAATTAAAGACCTAATGTTCAAACGCCTCCTGTGAACATCCACTTTAGTTTTAGTTGGCTTGTCCGAGGTTCATCTTCTCCATTTCATTTAGGTGCCTTAAATAAGAGAGCTGAACTGGTAACAGCACAGTGGAGCAGAGAAAACCTACCGATGGTGTCGTGGGCGTGTATGTTTGCATTTGTGGTCCTCTTGTTCTGTTTCTGCACAGGGATGGGTTTGTAGGGTCCACAATACTTAGAAGGGTCTGGATACACATTCTGTTTTACAGAGACATGAAAACCACATGTTATATTCATTGTTTTTGTACTTTATGACCCACTATCTCATTTTTATTCAGTTTGGATCCCCTAAAATCCTGTTTTATTGTTTCAATCATAATAGCAACAACATTGCAGCTTTGAGTCCTGCTGCAGCTGTCAGATATTGTGTTTTCTTGAGGACGCTAACCTGCCTTGTTTCTGGTACTGTCTGTCTGAGGTTTCTGAGGTTCCCGTGAACAGTCAAGTAAGATCGACTCAGAGTTCACAGAAGAACATGATTAAAAATGCTAAAAAAGGGAAAGTTCTTAAGTTCTGAGCATGTTGAGCACTGCATTTAAACAGGGTTCAACTGGTGTGCTTTGCATTAATAGTCGTGTGTAAATTTAAATTTGTAATGGTGAATTTAATACTGCTTTAGTTATGTGGGGGGGGAGAAGAAAACAATTACCTGAAATTGGAAAATACAAAAAATACTCGACTTCCTGACATTTTCTATGCCTCTCAATCAAATCAGGGCGAAAAAAAGTTGCAATAAATGTCTTAACTCACTAAATCAAGTGATAGTGAAGTGATCAATGAAGTGCGCGGCTTTGTCTGGAAGAAGGCACTTCACTGACAGCTTGTGTAGTGAAGAGTCTCAGCGATCAGCCATAAAAGACTGTCACTGAAGGGCGGCCACACAGTTTCCCAAGACAGAAAACACTGATCTGGAGCAAAGACATGCGTCTGCACCAAACACGTTAGTAGTTTCTTTATTTCCTCTGCTCACAATCGATCTCTAGGCGTCACACACGCTCCAGTATACCCACCTTTCGATAATTTGGTTGGCAACTGCCATTCAGCCATTGTGAAAAAATATTTCTTGATTTGTTGGTAGTCAAGTCTTCTGCAGGGAAGCCCATGCTCTCAGCAAACAGAGACGCTGCCAACAGAGATATTAGTGTTACTTTCAGACCTTTGGGTTTTGAATAAACCAACAGAGGAACTAAAGGTGGTTTTGTTGGAAGATTGACCTCATTCTCCAATTGTTTGTCATTTCCAGAAGACTGTTCTGGTTCCTTAACTGAATAAGACCAAATTGATGTGATTTGGGGGTCTCGGAACAGAACGTGAATATGAAATATTGCATAATGTTTACCTTTGGAGCGTTTCTCCTCTTCTACTCTAATTCACAGCTCTTGTTCCTGATGTCTGGGTGTTATTACATTTCGGACGGCTTTATTATCGCTACCAACTGCTGATGTCGGGATTAAGGCATATTTAAGCATTGCTACCAGAAATGCAAGAAGAATTTTATTTCTTCCAAAGTTTTGTGTTTTCATTTGCCAGAGAATGTCCTTTATGTTTTACACGCTGTATGTTGTTGAAAACTGCCAACAGGTTTTTATTTTTATGTGATGGAGCAAAATGCTGACTGCACAGTGTAACGGCCATAGAATAATGACACCATCTGGATTTGAATTAGTCTGTTGTAAACCTTACTTTGCACTTTTGTCTGCTACGGGCATGAAATCTCCCAGGAAAATGAAAACTGGCTGCAAACCCTGTCAGACTGATGCAATTTCTATCTGCTTTCATGCCTCCATTAGAGTCAAAATTGATGAATAAACCACTGTTATTGGTCATTTCCTGGGGAAAGCGGTTTATTTTGTTGTGTGTCTGCATGCGCTACAACTATAAAACACAATTAACATATGAAAGGGAAAAAAAACCCTTGTAATGTGGTTCCGTAGACGACCTACCTGACTCTCCCACTAACATTGTGTGCTCCGTGAGCTCCATCACAGCTCTCGCCACTCCGATGGCGTTCTTGATTCTCCGCAGGTTTGCAACAGCACCCACCTCCATTGTATCCCTATTTAAAGAAAAACCCGCGGAATATATGCATTACAACCGAATAGTGAGCAGGAATTTTACGAGGTCTGAGATTCCCCACAGAGCAAAGGTGATGCACATTTCATGAACACATCTCATGCATGCATGTTAACATACATGTCATTTATATTTTTGTGGGATGGGAAATATGTATACTTGTATATTTTAGTGCACAGAATATGAAGAATGTTTGGAAACTGAACCTTTCCACAAAGCCACACATCTCCGAAGTTAATGTAGCCTTTTCCTCTATCCCCTTGATAAACATTTGGTCAGTGATTAACAGAAACAGCCTCCACAGCAGTTGATTAAGATCAGCCTGACACTGAGATCAATGGAACTTTGTGGCAACAACAGTGTTTTTTCTAATTATCAGGCCACATTAGTCTCAAGCCACCACCTCACTACTTTAGGTGGAGCTAATTATACTGAATTTGTTACAGCCCGACGCAATTTCCTAAAAAAAATAACCAGTTATTAAAACAATATATGTTAATTCTCCACCATTAATGGAAGAAAAGCAGCTTCGTTGCAAATTCATAAATTTGCAGTGGGCATAATAAACTCCATAATAAAAAAAATACCAAACTGAAGCCTCAGGAATTATTTTCAATAGTTCAATAGTAGTTATTGTAGAGCTGCTGAATTTGTACTTAGCATTTAAATTTTTCTGCTCGCGCAACTGCTGTAATTCATGCAGCTATAATGGTACCGTAAGGTCCACCATTCTTTTCACTCGATAAATTCATGACTACCAAACCAAAGCACGTCAATGCTGCTAGGCTGAAAATAGAACTAATAAACAGCTTGCTGCTTGATTGTTGCCCCTTATTATAAGCTGACATTTGCCTCCCATGACAACCCCTGAGGGTGTTAAGTGTTTGCACTTAAAGCCTGATAACTGGCAAGCTTTCAGACTGAAAAAAGGATCTTAATTAGAGCTTTATTACAGAAAAGCTCGCTAGAAAGGTCAGCCAATTATGGCAGTACATCTTACGGAAACAAAGACAGCAGCGGTGTGACGTGTTGACAATTGCAGGTGTTGGATTAGATTATTCAAGATCCAGGTCATTTAAAAATAAATTGTTTCTCAATAAAAATAAAAAAAAATGTCAACTGTCCACAACTGTGTCATGCTTAGCAATTTTAAGCTTTTTACAGAAAAATGTACACAATAAATCCTGAGCTACTGTCTTTCACTCGTTTTCATTGTGCAACCATTATGGAAATGTACAAAAATCCTGCATTCACCAAATATTTATTCACTCATTTAATGTTTACCAAAAGTCATTTATGTCAAATTTATAGTTGATGCTGGAGAATTTTTTTTTTTTTAAACTCAGTGCACTTAGATAAAACAACTTTTTAAATTTTTTTGTTGTTGTTGTTGTCTTTAACCCTTGGCACAGTTTCTGCACAGTCTTTACCCGTTCATGATCAGGGCATCCAGCGTGGTCTCTCCGGTCTCGTCTGGGCTCCCGCCGTATCCCACTGTCCCATCACACTGCTCTATTTCACAGCGGGTGCAGCCCTTCTCCACGGCATCCAGTACCGAGCCGCCTGACTGCAGGGCGCTCCACGCTACAGCGTAAAACACAAAACAACCGTTCTTCAACCTGGAAGGACGAAACACACGCCCTCCCCAACAGACTTTCACATATGTTTTTTGTCAATGGCTGCTGTGTATTGTTACAATATTTATATTCATGCATTTCAGCTGGTGTTTAATTTGTACAGTAGGTACACTTGTTTGTCCAGATTTATTCCACATAAACAGAGAACAAGGGATGACAAACATTTGGTCACTGATCCCCCAAGTGACCATGGGGGGATCAAACTGCCAACTGGTAGCACCGTCAACAGCTTGCTGCCTAATTCTCAGACCACTGTGTTGTCTTCAGCAGGCTACTATCATGAATGCCTAAATTTGATTTATCTGTTTATAATTTGTCTTCATCTGCTGCTTGTGAGAAACGTCCTTGTTTCAGGAAATTATGACTTGATCAGATTTGTCGTTTCAGTGTTCCTGAGTTGGGAAATGCAGCAGAATGGAAGCTAAGATACCCTGCTTTTGTCAGCTGCTTCTGGAGCCCCCAGAGGAAAACAAATCTGCATGGGCAGATCAATAGATGTGACTCACGCTGGCTCCACTTTTAAATCTACCAACTGAGCAGACACCATGGCACATTTTTCATTTTCATATCCACCTGAGGAAGAACGGCTGATGTACATCTGATAAATTAAGGGGGCTCCATCTATCAACTGCTGAGACTTTTGAGGTAAATTCAATCATCTACGGTTCTGATGTGTTGCTTGAGATGTTTTGAACGCCTG
>BJFM01002609.1:206661-218692 GCA_016586285.1 Arothron firmamentum
GAAGCATGCAAACCACCCCCCCCCCCCCCCTCCCGGTTAGAAAACCCGTCCGATAGTTTCTATTAAGTGATTGACAGCTTCTGATAAAATGATGCTGCAATACACAGTCAGTGTTTCAAACCATAGCTTCTGTGGAATTTTGCACAGCATAACCTTCATTAGAATAATTTCAGCAAATGTGTAAACTTTCCATCAATATTTAAAATTTTTTTTTAATAGATATACAATCCAAAATCTAGAACTAGATTCCAAGCACAACAGATAAGTATTTAAAGTCATATCTTGTACACATCTGTAAATTCTTTCTGTTTTTCCTCCTAAATGTGCACTAAGATGTTTTATCTTTCATTGTACTACCAAGTACATTGATCTTATTGAACCAAATGTCCCTCAGACCAGTAAATGAGAAGGGTTTGGAATCGAAGGCAGCTCATTGTGTCTTATCAATTTTTTTTAGAAATTTTCTGCCTGGCAGAAACAGGCAATGTATAAATGCAAGAGTGATGCAATCCAAGTGTCAGATTGGAGCACTCTATCAGTCAATCAGTCAGTCAGCGGTTGTGAGGGTCCTGCTGTGTTGGGCTGTTGGCACCTCTAAATGGAGGTGCAGACTTAAACCTATCTTTTTGCGTGACTGTGCTCTGCGTGGTGCATTTATACTCACCACAAACTTGGAGTTTCATATTCATAGCAACAGACACTTTGTGCATGGAGTATTTAGAAAACAACAGCTGCCATTACAACACTAAATGTCCTACATATGACAAGCTCGTATTTCAAAAGAAAAGTGAGAAATTCTGAATTGATCTTCATTTTCTTGCATTTGTTTGCTGTACTTTTATCCAGCACACATGACTCAGTTCAGAAATGTATTTCTGTCCTAACGCAGAAAAAAAAATGTGATTCATTATTAATATTAATGAACCTCATCGGCCTCTTGATTTTTGTGCATGTGCTTTGGACAACAAGTTAATGGCTGTTTATTCAAGGAAATACCATCTCAGCAAAAGCTATTTTCCCTGTCAGATTCCCCACACAAGCTAGAGACTCAGCGTTTTTCCATTCACCCTGTGTACACAGAAAAGGAAGTCAAATTAAGAAAAAAAAGTCAAAGAAAAACAGTGAAATCCCTGGAGATTTTCTCATTATTTTGAATGGCAGCAAAGTCAATTAAGCGGAGTTCTTTTCAGCATTCTTCCGTACAGTGTCCAAAACAGATGGTGCGGAGGTCCGTCCAGAGATGTGACTTTGTAACGCAGGTAAAGCCGAACGGGTCAGTCGGTGCAATTGACAGGCATCTTGAAAGACGAGTCAACTTTCAAAGGCGTAATTCCAGTTAGTTATACTGCGACACCAGCTGTCAGCTATAGATGCCTGGCACATGATGAGGAATTTTGTTGGGGGGAAAAAATGAATCTATGAACTGTTGGAAAAGTACTCCCTCAAAGTTTTGCTTTCATGAAATTCCAAAAAAAAAAAGCCCAAAAGAAATCTAAAATTCCTTCTCTTTTTAAACTCGACCAACAAATCCCAGCTACATAGCTAATTGCTAATTTATTTTCCACACCTTTGCATCTTATTTCTCATGTTATTCTGCTTTTTATGCAATGAACACTTGTTGATATGAGTGACCACACATTCCATAAATATGCCGCTCCATGAGAATCATCATAATCCCTGCAGGTTGTGAGGATTTTTTTTATATATAATGCAAATATAAGGTTAAACATAAAACTCATCTAGTTTTTTTTTTCTAATTACATTCCAATGTTATTTCAGGCAGAGTGTTTTGAAGCAGATATGAAAGGTCATACACATACATCACAGTATGTAAAATTCCTCCTGCTAACATATAGAATCTTGCATATCCTGCATATAAATTTAAATGTCAGGGCTGTTGACTGACAGGCCCACATTTGAGCTCATCCATATACAATTCAGTGTTTCTCCTTCTTAAATATATGCTCGTGTCAGCTCTCAGGATCAGGTTAGCAAATCTGCATGGTCAGTCAACCATCTGCGGCGGCTGCAGCCGCTCAGGCGCAGCTGTATTATTTCTGATTAAAAGTTTGGCTCCCCCACAGACATGGGGTCGAAGACGCTCCGAGTCTGCTTTTTCATTTAGCTGAAGCTTGTTGAACAAACTGTCAGACATGCCAGATTAAAAATAAATCCATCCATCCACGCCGAAGTAGCTCTCAGGCTTCTAACAAGCGGGAGGCCGATGCCCAGTTCGGAGTCGTGCACTGCAGCTCACAGTGGGAAAGCGTGTTCCACAGCAGAGAAGACGGGTTTTTCTTAACATGATCTGTCTGTGGGTGGATCAATGCCTGGATAGGAAACACGGAGGAAAGTCAAGCCTAATGTTCTTTCAGCCTTTGTGGAAAAAGTGCGTGTTGTGGAAATAAACCCAGCTTCCCGTGCGCAGCGGTGCGCCACGCTCCTCTGTCACACCTGCGTGTTGCTTTGGTGTGAAATAAAAGCAGCATGAAATATTTTGAGCTTTTCTGAAATTTGTCTGACAGTAGATGTTTTGCAAATGATGAATGTATAGAATGTGAGGCGCCTGCTGAAAGCGCGTTGAACGTGCGTGCGCGCTGCTGTTACGCCTCCGTTGCAGATCGTTTCTGCCACATCTGGACGCGGCCGCGTCATATCATCGTGGCCGTGGGGACGTGTGAGCCCATTTCACAACGCCTGCAGCCTTGATTTATTCTTAATTTCATTCAAAGGAGAATAATCTCTGAAGGGCCTTTAGGACACAATGGTGCGGCTCTGCTGCGAAACTCATTATTTCCAATGGCTTTTGTAGAAGCACAATGGCTGGAGAGGAGAGAGAATTTAGAGGTCTGTTGCCAAAGTTCAATCTTCTACTCAACCCTATACATAAATTAATGCTCTACTCTACTCAGAAGACATGTTGGACTCCAGGTATGGCGGGTCTATTACACTGACTCTCTTCTGGGGAATGGCACTTGATCAACAGAAGTCAGGGACGCACGCACGCACGCACGCACGCACGCACCTGAGGAAGTCCAGCGTTTCAGCCAAGTTCATCACAATGCAATTGTGCCTGTGATCCAGAGGATGGGGCTGGAGCATTAACCACACTCCAGTGTTCTGGTGCTCTGCTGGTGACACTGTGTGGCACGGCTGATAGCAAATGGAATCGCAGCTAAAAGGCAACAGCTAGATTCCAGCAATTTCATTTTCAAGACGGTTCATCACCCACTGGTGCATGTGGACTGTGTGGATCGCGTTCAAAGCCACAGACTGTGAGTGGATATATGAGAATGAAGTTGATGCCCTCTTAAAATACAGTAGAATGTAGAAAACCTCACAACTCTTGGAGCAGAGAGGATCCAAGTGCGAAAACACCAATCCCTAAACACCTTCAAAAGATGTTAAAAGGGAGTTTGGAGATGTCTCAGAGGAGAAGATGTCTTGGTAAATGTATCACAAAACCACAGGTATTACTCTGGAGATTTAAAATCCTCTTCATGCATAAATGGACACGAACAGGCACTTTTTCCTCCACTGACTCGGGCACTCCTTTCATTCCCCCCCTTTCACCATTCCCTGCTGCCTGAGAAGGTCTGATAAGACACAAGTGGAAGAGTAACCTCGCAATCCTGAGGTGGGAGTCGAATATTTTGAAGTTCTGGAGGTTATTGTTCATCATTTATATTTTTTGATTTCTGGTAGCTAATGCAGACTGAGTTCGAAGCTCATGATGCTTGTAAAATAAACTCTGCTTTTAAATTTAGAGGACAAACATAGCTTTAAGATGTTCTCAGAGTTGCAGAGTTTACCTGCATTAGCAGTTAATAACACCACACGAGATGGTTCTTTAGTGGCTTTGTGTTCAGTTTGTTAAATGACTTTTTTTCCTGTGACCACAGTCCTCTCACTTTTTTGCACATGCTACTCTAAATGATCATGTGTGTAAGATTTGGTCTGATCACGAGAGTCATGTTCAAAATTAGCAGTCAAACCCAAATTAAAAGCAATTTTTTTTTTATTGCAAGAAATTATTTTGACAAAAGTTACTAAATCAGTTGTGGAACAGCTCACACAGTTTTCTTGAACACTTTTTTGGACTTTAGGTTGTGTTATTCTTCTTTTTTCTTTCTTTAAAAAGTTTCGTATATACAGAATATGCTCTGCAAGTTATTTGAATTTTGAAGGGCATGAATATTAGCATTGAACACCACGCTGCATTACAGTTTCTCATAAGAGGAGTATTATTTTTTTCGATACAGAAGACGACAATATGCACAAGGTTTTAAAACGCTGAAAACCCAGACCTTGGAGTTTGAAAAGAAAATGTGACTTCAAACCTTTAGTTGTCTTCAGTGCAACTCTTTTGTTGTCAGGAAAACTAATCAAGAATATCCATTGTGCACGTTCTAAGTCTTCATGTCCTGATGCATTTAAGGTCAAGGGCCTCCGCGGATGACTTTGTGTTTTTCAGCTCTGTATCCCTGTGAATCGCCGGCTCACAGGGATACAGCCTCCCGTGAGGGACCCTGCCAAGCACCTTATTAATTAGCCTTTGCAGCTTTAGGCCAACCTGCTAACCCATTTAATGAGTAAATAATTGCTTCTTTGGTCTTATGTCATCCTGTCTTTTATTAATATGGAAAGTTATCTTAAAATTACTCTTGAACCCTTCGAGTGCCAAAATTAATTTGGAGCAGCGCAGAACTTGGCCCAAAGAAGCTTCTTTAGGCTATAAATCTAAGAGGATCGTAGGATTGGTTTTGAAATAAGATGAATTCTGATTTGAATCCTTGAGGATTTTAAGAATTGTTGAAAGACTTTTTGACAAGGGATTGTTATCAAATAATTGGAAAAGTATGTCCAATTTTAATGTCTAAAACGTGTACACACAGATTATCCCTTTTTCTTTCTTTCTTTCTTTCTTTTTTTTTTTTTTACCTTATTTTGACTTTCACATTTGCTGAAAACCCGAGCTAATCATCTCATTTTCAATTTGTTTAGGATGGATTTTTGACTATAATGTCATAGTAAAAATAATAAACTGCGACACAGACGGATCATTTTCCAAACTGACCTCACTGTGGACAAATGTCCAAAGCCTCAGCCAGCCTCTGCCAATGACCTTTCCCAGATCAATAATTTGTGGTCTCTAGCTGTAAATTGGGCTTTTCTTTTTTCTTTTTTTGAAGCTGATGTGTCTTTTCCGCTGCATTAATATATTGACAGTCCTCAGTGAGCATTACCTCGGGGTCAGCTGTAGATGCAGTCATTGTCTGGATGGTTTAATAACCGAAGGCTGATTATGAATCAATTATGACAAATATAAGCAAACTGTTGAAACTTTACCATTATATAAGCTAACTTTGAACCAGACTTCATCCTTTAGGACCACAGTTTGCATCAGAGAATTATGAGTAATCTACTTATCTCACTTTGATGACAACTGTGCAAGAGAGAACAATAATTCATAGCGTCAGATAAAAGAGTCAAATAAGCCAAATTGGCTCATTTGCCTCATTTTATACTCTGCAGTTCAGCTAACACCACCTTTGAAATGAACAGTGGTAAATATTGATTTAATTCTCACCTACTCCATTTAAGTGGAAAATTGATGACTGTAATTGGGCCTGAAAATAAACCACAGAGAAATAATGTTCAAAAATCAGTAAGTAATTAGTGAAAACAAGCCTTGTGCTGATGGTGTTAAAGGAACCTGAGCTTGTCTTCTAAATTTAAATGTCTTTCGTGTGTCGATGGAACAAGATGAGCTTTAAGTAGAGGAAAAAATATCATGTAGACTATTTATGCTGAGGCTAAATAGAAAGAAAATGTGTAGTACAAATGCAGAGAACATTGCAGCCATGTTCCATTCATCACAATAGGATTTAAAGATGACTTCTGCTCAGAGGAAGGCAGGAGCCGACCATAGGATGGGCTTCTTGTGTGTCTTGAACCCTATCAGCATATGGCAGTGACCAGGTAGGGAGGCTAATTTAATATGTAGCTTGCTGGCAGGCAGCGTGGGGTCTGCTGTTCGTGCTGACATCTGAGAGGAATGACAACACCTACTTCTGACTGTCTGCATCTGCCATGAGTGCTGACAGCCTGGGCCTAGACATACTGTACCGTCAGACTGTACAGTAGGAGCCAGTTCAAGCTCCGTCTCATGGGGTGCTAAACGCTGAATGACGGCTTGACGGCACTCGGTGAATTTGGAGGCTTGATACGTGAAGGATTTTTCTTTTTTTCCCCACATATTCCAGCAGAATGATTATAACTTTTCACAGTCTTTTAACTAAACTCCAGCATGTTTTCTGGCTCCGGCTTTCAAACGTTTAGTGGATCTCTTTTTGGTGTATTTTTATTTCTTTATACATTGGATAAGTAATACAGTCTTTAACTAAAGCCAAGCTCGTATCAAATTCTTTTTGCAACCTTGTAAAAAAATCCATATTGTGTTTATTGTGCTGCAGTCAGATTTGTCTTTGCAAACTTCTTTCTCATCCCCAATTGCGGCAACTCGATGAGTAACTATGAAGATAAAAGCTAAAAGCAAAAGTGTTCATCCTCTTTGGAATCTGTCTTCTTTAAAAGTGTCTGTGCTATTTAAGGATACACAATCTGAAAAACAAGTTGTGGTACTTTGTTTTTTTAAGTGCTTCATTGTCACAAAGAGTCATTGTTCTGATCTCAGTGGTTCTATTCTTTCGGTCAGTTTCACTGAAGTTTGCGATTGAGGCTGTCGGTGTCTGTAAATGTGACGAATTTTGTGCTGAGAAGCTCGACATTGTTTCAAAGGGTATCGATGATAATTGGAGCCAATCAACTCCTGATCCAACTGGTCTTAAATGCCACAGCAGCGTAGGTTTACTAGGTCCGTGGCTGGTGCTTTTTTAATTGTTCTTTTCAGTTTGGAGGGAAAGGTCAACATTTTAGCGTGCTTTAACCTTTTTGTATTGCTTTGTTTTGTTTTGCTCGTGAAAATGTATCGTGTTTACTCTGTTGTGGCAGCCACAGTCCTTCTCAATTTCCGACATGTTACCTTGAAAGGGATGAATTTGACTTTCAGTTTCACCAGGTACCTGACTCTGAAGTCGCAGTTCTCTTTTTTTCCTCAGAGACAGCTTAATCTAAGAAGGAATTCTGTTTTGGTTTTATATTTTTATGATAAGCGGATTTTTGATCACATTAATCAAATGATGAGGGTCTTCTGTGCCAGGTATGATGGCGTTTATTTGATGAGATTTGACTGGTATTGATCTTCTGCTCCTCTGAGATTGCTTTTAATGTACAAAAATGTGCAGGATAACAATTATTTTCAGAAAGAATCTTGAGAAAACATGTTGGCGTTGCCTCTCCAAGGTTGACCGCACCTTCACAATGCTGCGCTCCGCTCACTTCATTTGATTTCTTTTCCAGTTGCTCTATAAGTGGTATTGATTAGATTATTCAGAGATGATTTTCTTCCAGCCCTGTGTGAAAACACCATTCAAATGCGAGGCAGATGTTTGAATGTGTTGTTTTTGTCTGACTCTTTTGTCTGCGTCAAAGAAAAGTCATTTATTGTAACCAAGACTGGAAAGAAAGAAAAGGGAATCTGTCCTTTGATGCATTGAGCTCTTTAGTGGTGCCGTCTCTTTAAACCACCACCACCACCACCACCACCAACAACAACAACAACAACAACAACAACAACAACAACAACAACAACAACAAAAACAACAACATTTTAAATGGAACATTAAATAATTTGTTTGGGGCTCTGTAATAAAATCTACCCAGGTCCTAAGTACTGGCCAATATTAAAACAGCCTTTCTTAACACAACCTGCTCCACAGAAGTTAATTAGAATGAATGTTTGGGGAATTGTTTGGCTATTTGTTTCAATCGTCCAATCTAACCACATCCACCTACCCAATAAACAGGTTTTGTTGGCAATAGAATTCTCTGTTGGAGGGTGGACACCTTTCCTCTCCCCGCTGACTACAGATAGCAAAAGACAATGCACCCTCATTGGCTTAGTAAAGATTTTTGTTAGCTGTGTTGATTTCCAAATTAAATTTAAGACAAATTTATTGCGTCGCAAAGTAAATAGACCTCTGGTGCGCTCGCAGTCCCTGTTTATATCGTTGTTTTCTTTCAGGTTGGAGAGACAATTATTGATTTGGATTCAAATGAAGCGGCCACAAAGTGAGGGGTTGAGTTGTTGAAATGAGCGCGTACCAGCCCAGTTAACGGGGAATCATCATGAGGCACCTTTTGTCATTACCAAAGTCTTCAACCAAGGCAGTTTGATTGGCACTGATGAGCATTTATGTCATAAGACTGGAAACCAGCTATGATACCTTCCTCCTTTGACAGCTTCAGGTGCAAATACACGCATATATTTTTAGTATCGATCTCCATTTCCGTTCCGTCACTATGATGAAAGCGTGCGTAATGTCTGATTTGACAGAATGTGGACGACCACAAAGATGCTCGAAATGTACTCACGTGGATGGATATGCTCGTCCTTCAGTCTACTACTACCACACACACACACACACACACACACACACACACACACACACACACACACACACACACACACACACACACAATCAAGTGCTTCTTTACAAGAAAAGACTGCAATGTGCCATTTTTGAGGATGGAATTAGATGATGTGCTGCACAAATGAAACAGCTGAGTTAGTCCTCCCATTAGGGACCATCTTGAAGAGCTTTAATTTGGGCAAGAGAGGAAAATGTGATCAATGTGTTCACCTATACATGGACTGCAATAATGCTGTCATGGGACATTGGGTGCATCAGTAATATATTCAGATAAACTACACGTCTGATTATTCTACTGATTATTTATAGATGGACTCCTAATACAAATCCCAAACTGCTATATATATTTCATTATTTATCATTAGTTATTATTAGATAGTAAATAGTTAATTTTACTGTGTATTTTTTAATATCTACTTTATATGCTGCATAGTATTGTTCTGTTATCTATAAGATGTAAATTTGCTGAATTCGACTTTGAGGTTCCTATAATTTTGTGACAATGCTTACATTTTAGGACAAAATAAAGTGGCAGCATGACCTAGTAAAATATATGACTGAAAGTTTAGAAAAAATAGCTTGTGGACTGGCCGATACTATATAAATTGGAATAATAAGCTGCCACAAAGGGCACGGAGACGTACACACAGCCACTAGATGTTTAAAGTAAACAGGGAGGTTGTGTTGTAATGTTAATTAATGCATGCAGGGGGTTGACGCTTCCATTTATGCCACAAGACATTTGGGATAACTTTAATTTATGGAGTACAGAGAGAACTGGTGCTCTGGCACGTGCAGCAGGGGGTCTTTGAAACCGGGCAGCATTTTGCCGTGAAAGAGCTTTGAACATCTCCGCTGAAAGCAGGCCAGAATCAAAAGCAAAGGCTAATTCACTCCACGCATCACAGTCAGTGTTCTATACCTAAAATTGTATACTGCGCCTCGTTATTCAACACAAATCCTCATTAGGTGGGTTCTGTGCCTGGCAAGACATTGAGCCCCTTTTTCTGATGCACGTGTGGCAAGTGTAGTGCTCCAGTTTTGCATGAAATAAACCGATAAACTAAAATTAGGTGTCAAGCTGGAGTGTGTTTCTGGCGTACTGTTTTGCTGCTTGGTGCTGATTGACCCACCGATACCCCCCGCAGAGCAACAAAGATGTTGTTCTTGTCAAACGCTCACAGCAGCTAATTAGAGAGGAGCTAACATTCACAGGGTAACCAATAGCGTTGCCATAGGTAGCATAAAGAAACTTTTCCCACCGGCAGTAGACATGTAAATAACATGCATTTCAAAGACTCCCTATTAAACCAAATAAACCTATGTGAGTCGGATCAAGATAATTATATTCAGCCCCTGGTATAAATCACAGGAACATCTTGAGATGAATGTTTGGGTTGCATGCGTCAACGCTTGAAGAGAAGGATGCTCAGTGACTGTATCTCCAGTAACTGTGTGGGAACAAGATGTCACGCAGTGGAACACACGTTTTCCAAGGCTGCTGAAGTGCAGAGCGTTTCCGATGCCATGGGGAGTTCATCCGCTCCTCTTATTGATGGCAGCTGCTGATCCGGTGCAGGTAATGTTAATTTACATCGTAATTGCAAGGACCTGAGAGCGAACCACTGTTACATTATCTCAGGATGCAGATACAGCTCCCTGATACGACCAGAACCACTGCTACCGGGCACCGTCAGTAATTAGCTCGATGGTTTGTGATGGAGGGAATGAAATTGAGGCCATTTAAGATGAAACTGCACTAAAACGTTATGATCTGTAAAATTCTAAATGTAGCCTAGCTGCTAACTGTTTATATCTTGATGAGCCTGAAGAGTTAAGTAAAATTCATTAAGTCTTTTTTTTTTTTTTTTTTTGCTTCTGTAAGAGCTGCATGAAGCTGAATGAGCTGAAACTCTCAGCATACTTAAAAAAAAAAAAGAGAGAGAGAAGTTAAAATAAAGCACCCCAAGCCTATATAAGAGTGTGTTTGCCCTGTGGCCCACTTCTATTCCATTAAAGTGACTTGAGGATATATTTGGCTAGAATGAGAATAAACCAGTCGTGTCTGGGTGTTGGACAGGTGCCAGCTGCACTCTTCAGTGGTCGAACGTTCACATTGTTTAGGAACATAAATGCACTCATTGCCTGTAAGCTCATGAATGCCAATGAGGACATTTGTTACCGTACTGTTAATTTCTAATTAAGTGGGATGAATGCGGAGAATGAAACCGTGCCTTACAGCGCTCCAGGTTATTGACGGAACATGACAAATCAGTGAGCTCTCACTCCGCCGCTGCAAGCGGCCTGTTCTCATTTGCAGCCTGTCAAATGTGGCAGCTTGGTCATTGGCCAGAAAGTGTGTTCAGGGACGGCAAAATGAGCAGTGGAAATGCAGCTTTTAAGAAACATTTCACGTCACATTAATGTCAAAATTGTCTGAGCTTGTTGGGTTTAGGGACGATAAATAGCTGATTAAGTTGTCAGATGGGAAATCCTTTGTTGATTTGTCCAAGCACCTTGACCACAACCCAACCTACAGCGGAGGCTGGGAATACTCCTACGCTCAAAACCAGCCTCCAAAAATCCTTTTATTTGAAGCGCCTGCAGTGTTTGGTCAGTTGGTAGTAAGGATAAGCCTGCAGCACTGCCAGGATTAAGATATATTTAAGTGTAGTGTGATGTTGGCAGACACTGTTGTAGAAATCCAATTTCAAGAATTCTGAGAATATACAATAAAGCCCCAAACATTCACATCAAATGATCAATTAATGGTTAATTATTATTTGAACTAATTGTGGGTCCTAATTTGTAAATTGTAATGATACTGTAGTTTGGTATTCATTGACTAGAAGTAGATTTATGAGGTTTATATTCAATTGAATTTACACACATTTATCACTTTAAAAATAAAAAATCTACTAGATTTCATTAGCATGTTTTCTTAATATTTATACTGTATATTTTAAGAGAGAAAGCACAAATGTTTTTTAAAACTTACATTTTGCTTGCGATGACAGCGTCCCACAACTTTCTGACTTCCCTTCCATCTGCAGTTAAAACTTACAGCTTTTCTGGAAGGGAGAAAAATATAAAAGCCCCAAACTGACATAAGGCAATGATGTCTACCTTTGGGCCAAATTATTTCATGTTGACAGAAACAGCTTAAACTTTCCTAACCCTGACATTAATAATGTGCATTCTTAATCTGGACATTTTAACCCTCAAAAAAAAAAAGACACTTTTTGACAGCCATCTGAGTTTCATGTCCAAACATACTGTAAATGCACCATAAACCCTTCAGCGTCTGTGAGTGGTTGGAGTATTTTTATCTGAATGCAGTTCTCCAGGGGAGTGAGACTGCTCATCGCCCACACAGTCACTCTGACAGCCTTCAAATGAAGCAGCTGAAGCCGAGATGCACTGCCTCAGCTTGTGTCACTGCACATATCGTTGACAGCAAATGGATGCCCCACCCC
>BJFM01002613.1:0-10851 GCA_016586285.1 Arothron firmamentum
ATCATACTGTATATAGCAATCGCAGTAGCATCACACTGTATATAGCAATCACAGTAGCATCATACTGTATACAGCAATCACAGTAGCATCATACTGTATGTAACAACCTCAGCAGAATCATATTGTATGTAACAATCACAGCAGCATCATTTGTAACAATCACAGCAGCATCATTTGTAACAATCACAGCAGCATCCTATGAAACAAAGCTCACTGCCAATAACAACAAAACAATAATGTCTTGTGGAGGTTTTCTTTAACATCTCTCCATGTCCATCAGGTATAGAGGCGTCCACCATGTTTGTGTTGGTCTTGCCAAAAACAGCTTTGGAGGACAAATCCTCGCGAGACACTGGAATTATGCGATTTTTAATAGTTTTCTACATGCCTTAATTGGTTTAAAATGTAGAATCAAATTAAGTCATCTGGATAATCTACTTTGGCAGTCCTATTGGCGACATAAGGCAGTTGACCCCCAATTTGCATGGATTGGCGCCTCAGAGAATCGTAGTTGCCTATCTGCGATGCAGCAGAGCGCCGTGTGGGAGCCCCCACAGACGCAGCACGGCGCTCGCTGTAGAAATGCAGCTGTTCACTAGAATGGGAGTGTATCTGCTTCACGGCGCAGATGCTTTATGTGGAAAATGCTGCTTGGGTAAACAAACATGGCCCTCATGGAAAGCCAGGAGGAATCCCCACATCAACTGTGTTGGGAAAATGCAGAGAATCATGCGGAAATACTCATTTAATTACGTATTCTGGACACAGTAATCTGCATATAATCATGTGTAAAGATAATTTACATCCAAATCTGAAATCATGCACTTCTTTGCTCTGATTGATTGATTCTGTGTGTTTCCTCAGAATTCGTGTATCGAGAAGGCCTTCCTGTTCGACGTGGTTAGTAAGATTTACATTGCCACAGACAGCAGTCCCGTGGACATGCCCACATACGAGCTGTGCTGCGACATGATCGACGTGGTCATCGACATCTCCTGCATCTACGGGTAAGATCATCTCACATCATCATCATCATCATCATCATCATCATCATTATCACCATCATTTCGGGAGAATGATGCTGCCCAGCTCACACCTTTCCCAGTACACCCCCTTCTCCCCCCCCCTTCACCCAAGACTGTCTGAAAAGACTTCATTTGTATTCAGAGGTTGGAAAATGCACATCACTGAATTTTAAATTATATAAAAATATAAAAATTAATATTGGGGCTCTTTCTGTGATGCTTGAAGTTCAAGGTTCCATTTCTGATAATCGCATGGTAGATTCAGTTGGTTGGAAATGCACAGACACACACACACACACACACACACACACACACACACACACACACACACACACACACACACACACACACACACACACACACACACACCTGTCTATAAAAGTTTTATAAGCATGTCAGAGTAGAGAACAAACCGCGAGAAAAGATCTGTCCCCAGAGCTCATCTGTGTGAGCTCCTGCGTGCACCAGTCACCCCAGTCAAAGCCACTAGCCAATAGCACAAAGAACTTTGGGAATTCTACCCATTGTATCTGGAGGAAACCAGTTCACCACCTGGCGGATCGGGATAATCAAAACCGATGGAACTGGGTGACTGGTCAGGCTGAAGGAAAAGCTGAGTATAGCACAGCAGCACCCAGGACCTCGAAATTGGGCCAAAGGTTTCATGCACTGACAAGACAATGGCTGGTCCACTGGAGGACATTGACATGGCTGTTCCTAAGAGACGCGTCCTGACCTGAACCGAACAAACCACCTGGAGAGACACAGAAATTGCCCAAAATGCCTTAGAAGACACAACAAGATGGGGAAAAAGTGAAAAGGTCTAAAAACTTCAGCCGGAGGCTGGAATATAATGACATGTGCTCAACTGTTCACATGTTCGTTTCTATTTACATCCATGCAAGTCGGTTCATTCTTCACTTTCAGGCCGGCTTCAGCCACTTTTATTAAATCGAACCAAATTGCCTTTCAGCAGAGTGGGAACAAAACTGGGCTGTAAATCTTTAAACTGAAAATCAGTCCTGAAGGAGGAAAAGTAAAAGCCTGCGAAGTTTAAACCCATCAAAAAGAACTCTCTCAAACAGAGGTTCAACAAAGCACTTTGGAAATCTTTCTCCAAAAATACGAACCTCTCCCTACGGAGGCAAAGAGAAGGCGGTAACGAACAACAGCTCCCGCTCAAGAGACAAAGAAAGCAGGAGCTTAGCTGTCCCTTAAAGGCCAGGTCGTGCAGAGGGCATGATGGGACGAAACACTCTGACATGGAACCAGGAAAGACACACACACACACGTCGTGGGAACAGGTGGAGACGGTTAGGAATCAGGTGAGACAATTAGGCAGGTGACGCAAGGGCGAAGGGCAAGTGACCCGAAACCAGAGGAGAATTACATTTCAAAATAAAACAGGAAGTTACGAGACAAAAGCGGACACATTTACAGCGACGTACCGGAGCCTCGGCGTGCTCCGATCATCCTCCTGAAGCATGCTGGGTAGTCCTTTTCATAACCAAGGTGGCATAATCAAATGTAAGAGCTGAACGTGAGGGAGCAGTCAACACTTGTGATCCCAGTGGACGATGCCGGACCTGCTCCGCGTCCTCACTTCAATTATCACTGCAGCTGGGGCTGTAAATGAGAACCTCATCTCATCCTCTCTCTCTGGGCCAGAGGTCAAGTCGACTCATGGAGCTCACATGTGAGACCAGCACATACGCTCACTTCACCGTTCTTTAGTGCCCAGGTTTTAAATATGTTTAAAAATCAAATTAAAAGCCGGAAATCAACATTTCCCCACGTGGCAGGCCAGATTCTGATCTCGTATTTGCCAGGAGACTGACTCATGGGAGTGCAGCTAATTTTAAACCCAGAAGACAAAGTCAGGATGGAGTCGGTCCATCGTGGGCTTCAGGTGAAGCTGCTTCTGCTGCTGCTGCTGGAGCTCCGGCTGGCGTCTGACTGTAGCTGCATGTTCACCATGATGGAGGATAACTGGCTCCGCTCTTCTGAAAGAGTTGGTGCTTTCTTCCTGACAAGGAAATTCTAAATTTCAGAACTATGCTTAGTTTATCACATGGACAACAACAGGTGCTATTTTGACCAGCTGGCCCAGTCACATGGCTCAGTCGTATAGGGGGGAGATGCTGGAGTCCAGTTAAGGAGATGAACATGGACGCAGACATACATTCGCAACTGGACAGAAAGAATTGCCCAATCAGGCTGTGAATTTCACTTCTGAAGGAGGGCGTAAGGTTGCTGTACATTCTGTCCCAATTCTCTCTTCGAGGGGGCGCTTTTCTGATGTACAATCTGTGCTGAAGTTTGTTGTTTCCATATGGTGCAATCTTAGTTTTCCTTCCCGATCAGTGTTGGTGGTTTTTCCATTCAAGGTGTGCAGAGTGCTTTTTTTTGATAAAAATCTTCCACGGCACTTCTGGTGCAGAGGCTTTCTTTCTTATCAGCGGTGACTTTGTTACTAAGCTGAGTCTGGAAGCGACGCTGTGTATGTGTGTGTGTGTGTGCGTGTGTGTGTGTGTGTGTGTGTGTGTGTGTGTGTGTGTGTGTGTGGGTGGGTGTGTGTTAAAAATAAAATTACCTCAGAGCCTCAGAACACACGTCTTAATAAGAGTAATTGTCTCCTTGTCCATCCATTCATTTATCCATTTATTCCTTTCTTTTCCGCTCCTGTTCTTGTGCGGTGTATTTGTGTCAGGGATTGTCGTTCCTCTCGGGTGGATGTTGCCTACAAGCCGATGACCTGACTTGTTGATTTCAGTCACATACGAACGTTTGCCTCTAACAGCAGCTCCATCAGTGTTGTGTTTACAGTCCTTTCAGATGAAACAGAAAGGATCAGACGCAACATCTATGAATACAAGATCAGAAATCGCGGACCTATCAGAGCTAGCTGAGTCCGAAATGGACTCAAATATATTGGTCCAAAATATGCTGCAATGTTATTACTGACAAAATCAACACATAGAGAGAGACTTTTGTTCAGTGTGGAGTCATGAGAAGGACCTTAAAAGCACTTAGATGTAACGCCAGAGGGACAAAGCTGAAGCCAACGGCGCAGTCTGCATTCAACATGACTTAAAAGTCAGATGCTGGGAAACAAGTCGATACTTCTGGATGCTACTGGAAAACCAGGGCGAATCACCCAGAGTCATTATTCTGGTCCGAACACGATGAGAGCCATCAACACCTGCAGCCTGGGGATAAGAGGAGCTCCTCAGAGAGTACCAACAGAGCCTGATAAGGAGGAGGAGGAGGAGGAGGAGGAGGAGGAGGAGGAGGAGGAGGAGGAGGAAGAGCAAGGGGACAAATCATGAAAGAACAAGTCCCGACACAACATGTTGCTGGGGGAAAAAAACCAGAACCAACAAACTACAGATGCAGGTATAGCAATGAAACCCAAATGAGACCATGCCCCAAAACTACATAATCATTTTGAACGTTACAGATTTGAGATGCTCTGTTTTTGTTCTTATGCATGGTTGCCTCTTGTCTTGAGGATCCTAGTCATTAGCATCCCGGTCATTAGCATCCCTGTGGCATCTGGAAACGGCAGCGTGGACAGCGCGTGCAGCACGCTGGTGATCCATCCTCCGGGCCATGCCATGCTCGTTTGACCCCTGTGTTACTGCTCCAGGTCTGAGCTGAACTAGAACACATTTGGCCTGAAGAAAATGAATATTTAGCGTGTCACAGCTGCAAGCAGAGAACAAAACCAGAATGTGTTCACGGACCCGCCGCACGGAAACATTACAGATCACAACCCGTCGGCAGGGCTGCCTACACCCCGCGCTTATCCTTCGTAAATCTGGGCTTTATTGCTGTCTGAGCTTGTATATGTTTAGAGATTAGCTTTGTTATTCACGTAGAGTACAGATTCAGAGACAGTTGCGCCTCCGTCCAAAGGGCGTGTCCCGACGGAAGAGCCAAAACCTGGCTGTCCTGTGTTTGGGTTCAACTTTGACTTGGTTCTGCTGTTGTCAACACGGTTTTCCTCGGCATTGGATCTGTAAATGCATTTTGACGCATTGGCTTTATTCAGTGTTAAAAGTCTGTTTAAATTTTCAGTTCACATTCAAAGAGAGTCACATGTGCACACCAATGTCTTTGATTTCAGGGACATTACTGCAAATATATGCAGATTCTTGAAAATGCATCTCCGCCATTAGTCAAGGACAATATTCCAAAAACCGGGGTGTGCATTAAAAAAAAAAAACTAACATGTTTTTTTTTTGTTATTGGTAGAAATAAAGTGCATGAAGTGTTTTTATTACCTATTTCTTGATTTGGACTCTGAAGGGTTAAAGGCAGGTGTGTGGGCTCCAGCTGTTACAGCTTTGATGTTCCGGCCCTGAATCAACACTTGGAGCAGCTTCCAGGACCCCCTGGAAGCTTCATAAGTACCAACTCAGCCAGGAAGCCTTGAATTACAGCAACACTCTGATTCAGAGAGACGCCATGTTCTCAGAGAGGAGACGGAGGGTAAACACTACTGTGGCTGAATCTTTTAATTATTATTATTTAACTGCTGTTTAATTAACAATGCGTGTCATGAACTCTAATTGGCTATAATTAAATAGTAACTACAATTCAATATTAATATTATTTTGACAGTTGTTGCAATTTGAATGAGATTCGTGACAAAACGACGAATTTTCATTGTCAGTGAAAAAATATTAAATCCAGTTTTGGAGAACATCTCAACCAGACAGATCTGTAGGTCAGGACCTGCAGGCCTGCAGGGCTACGCTGCTGTTGCTTGAAGATTGTATTTATATCGATTTTATAAATGTCAGCGTCTAATAGCTTACAATCGAGTCCATAAACTAGTCTGTTTCCCAGCTTTTGTGAGGGTTAGGCCAGGGGTGGGCAAACTTTTTGACTCGCGGGCCACAATGGGTTCCAAAAGTTTTGCAGAGGGGCCGGACCAGGAGCAGATGGATGGAGTGTTTTGGTTATGTAGAAAACATCATGCTTTAGTATCCATTGAAAATGAACAAAAGCAAAATATACGACAAAATATCTGTCTTTGAATCCGATATTTAGTTCCTTACTGAAATGACTCTTAAAACACTGAAAATTAAATGAAATACAGCATTTTTATTACTAATAGTTACTATTTAAAAGCACTGAAAGTTCTTTTATTATTCAGGACATCGTCGTCTTCACTCTCTTCCTGACTGTCTTTATTTCAAAAACAGTAGGAGATGCAGGTCCACTTGTCCTTCTGCTTCTATTCTATGTGCGTTTCCAGGGCAAAAACTCAGTAACAACCAGCGAAAGGACGCAACCGTGTCACGGCACGCCAGTATGCCGAGCGCGTCATCTGGTGCGCATCGTTTATTTTGAGAACGTACGTGCACTTGCGCATCACTTGTGTGCACCCCTAAACAGAAATGGCGTGTAACCTGTAAGGCTTATTGAACAAATGATTTTTCAAATGCACTTTTTACATAACACAACAGCTGTTTCAGTGGGAACGGTGCAGAGCAGTAGCCTCCCGTTCTTTCACTGACTGCTTGCTAGCGAGTTAGGGTGCTTTGTAGCAAAATGATATTATATTCTTTCAAAACCGCTACACTCTCCTGGCCTATCAGGCACACAGCAGCTGATCGGTGTTCAGTGAAAAAATATTTAGTTGTCCACTCCTTATTAAACTCGACATTCTCTGTCCTCTGAAAAAATAAAACAAGGTTTAATATAATTTCCTCCAAGTTCGGCGGGCCGCATTAAAAACCTTAATGGGCCACATGTGGCCCGCAGGCCGTAGTTTGCCCATGCCTGGGTTAGGCCCTCCTCTGTGGTCCACGAGGATTCAGCTCAGGTTTTTTCATGATGTTTCTGGATCCCTTCCAGCCGGGCATCGACAAGCGGTTTACACATTTTGCAAGATGACTCCAGCTTCTTCAGCTTCTCATGCTGGCAGCAAGAAGTCCATGTGCAATGATGATCCCCCCCCCCGGAGGATGTTATGGCAACAGGCCTCACAGCGGTAGACTCAAAATCCCATTTCAGCGGGGCTTGAACCTAAAAAAAAGGCTTACCAATCAAAACAACAACAACAACAACAAAACCCTCTTCGCTATTTTTTGTCGAATATTTCTCTCAGATATTGTAAATCTGTGTCGGTGAGCTCTTTGCTCATATAATCCATCCAGCTCACAGGTGTGGCAGATCCAGATGCTGATTAGACAGCAGCATCTCTACAGGCCTCTGCTGAACGTGCACTTTTACCACAGCACGATGCCACAGGTTTTGAGGGACCGGGTAGTTGTCACGGTGACCGCAGGAACGCCCACCAGAGCTGAAGGCCGTGAATTAAATGTTCATTTCTTAGTGGTTCAGAGAATTTGGCGGCACCACCCAGGATCTCCACGCCGGTCTGCGACGACCATCTACCACTCCTCAGCGGCGCTGAGGTCAAAAAGAGTGAAGAACCCTTCAAACACTCTGAAGTGACCATCCCATCGGACCTGTCCTGGACTCATCACGTTAACATCATGATAAAGAAACCTGACAGCGTCTCTCCATACTCAGGTGGCTCAGAGACTTTAAGCTCTCAGGAACTTTCACACCTGCACCATCGAGGGCATCACTGCCGCCTGGATGGGAAACTGCACCAGAAAGGAGTTTTTGGCCCTAAAAACCTGCAGGATATTTGCACCATCAGCCTCCCCAAAAGTGCTGCTAAAGTGCTGCCTGCGGACTACGGCTGGAAGGTTGAAGAAGATTTTTTACCCACTAGCCATCTTTCTGTTTAAATTTTAAAAGTGCACTTTATCAGTAATAACATGTGCAACTACCACACTGATAATCATAATGACGACCTTTATATTTCAAATACGCAAGTTTTTTTTTTTATCTAGAGTGCTCTGATGTGTGGATACTGATTTTTATCTGCGACTGAGTGGTTGAGGTAACAAAAAACTTACATTTCACAGTGCATTGAACTATCCATGACTGCAGGTAAAGGTTACCTTCATTTTCTTGTCAGCAAAAAAAAAAGAGGATATCCATTAAATCTACCCCTGGATATAATCCGATCAGATGTGTAAAATTCTGTCCCATCTTTTACAGTCTAACAGACACTGGCAGCGGTTTACCCTACGACAAGGAGTCTACGGCCATCATCCGCCTGAACAACACCACTGTCATCTACCTAAAAGAGGTCACCAAGTTCCTTGCAGTTGTCTGTTTCCTCCGGACGGAAAGTTTTGAGAGAAAGGGTGAGCTTTCACACACACACACGCACACACACACACACACACAGAGTCAGGTGCCATTGATTAGTATTGATTTCAAAGTAACCGGCTGGTTTTATTCTCCTGTTCTCTTATCTGGCAAAATGCTTTGAAACGTAGCCGATAAGCTGTTCGTAACTCAGAATGTCTTAAAAAGATAAAAAAAATAGATCCTTTTGGAGGTATAAGTTTCAACCACCTGAAAAACATTAGCTTCGACACAGTAAATGTAGCCGAAGGGGTCTGGGCAGCGGAAGGTTCTTGGTTCAAACCCCAGACGTTAATGCTAAATTCAGCAAATATTTTAAAACTGGAAACTGAAAAAAACCCTGGAGGCAGCAAAGGCTTATACCCCAAGAAGATGTAGTTTTTATGTTTGTGCGAGTTATTTTATCTGTTTCATCCATGATTTTTATCCGTTTTAAAGCGGTTCGCTGGAAGTAAAGACACGCAGACTCGAGTCCTGGAAGTAGAGTCTCGTACCGAGTCAGCTGGTTGAAACATTTCAGGCTTGTGTGTGAGCAAACCCCAAACTGGTCGTGCTTCATATCCTGGCCACAAGCAAGTTTGAACTCCCAGGTGACAGTGGTGCACACCTGCAAAGGTGGTGGAGGACGACCCACAGGACCACAGACAGAACTGGACCAGAGCCTCCAGTCCTGGAGAGGCTAACCCAATCGCAATCTAGCAGGTTTTTCTACTGTTGGTGTTTTGAATTTTATCGTATCAGTTCCTGTTTGGCCCAGTTCCGTTACTTTTTGTTTGATTTGTTTCCTGAATGGTTTTAATGTGGACATTGAAATATTGAATAGACCCTGATAAGGTAAATCTGGCAGTTAGAGAATCCTGCTGATTGAACAGGTTTTTAATGCAACCCAGTAGTGCAGAAGAAGAATTCGCCACTTAGTGCATTATTTTTCTTTCTTTTGAGAGCCTGGTGGAGTAAACAGGCAAACAGCGCATTTTTGTTATTCTTGTGTATGCCGACTGAACAATGTGCACTCCAGTTCTCATCTCTTGAGTTTTCTCTGAAGTTGGGCCCACTGACTGACAGCTGCTTTATTGCTAGAGATTAAATTCTTTTTTTATCATCAACCAGTATTTGTCTGTGAAAACAGAGATTTTTCTCATTGCCTCGGCTGTTAGCAAGTGTCTTTTCGGGTCGTGCATGAATGCTTCGCAAAACCAAATATACAATCAAACCTATTCATTCAGAGGAAAAAAAAAGAAGCATCTGGGTTAATGAGCTTTGGGAAATTCTCGAGAACACTTTTATATCATCATCGAAAGCATCCATAATTTGAACGTTCCAGCATCCTCTTCCAGCGGTTAGAAACAACACAAAACAAAAACTCTTCTAATGAAATATGCATGTTTGATCAGAGGGTTCTTGAAAGAACTGCTTTCTGAAAACACTGGAAAGAAGCTGGAGACTCAGTCTGTTCAGGGTCCGACCAGTTCGACTCTGAAGTTACAGCAGAACCCGGAGAGAACGGGGTAACGATTCCAGCCAGCTGTCCGCCCGACTTTAGGAGGAACGTCGTGAAACTGTAACCCTGTGGCGTGTGTTGTATGCAGCCGTGTTAATACCCCTGCTCCCATCTCACCCTTTCATACTGGCTCACTTCTCTTCTCAGGACTGATCGACTACAATTTCCACTGCTTCAAAAGTGCCATCCAGGAAGTTTTCGATGTCCGACTGAGAATTCAAAAACACCGTAAACTCCTCAGCCAGAGGAGGTGGAGTAAGCTGACCACAGGCAGCGGAGGCCTGACCAGCCCTCACTAACCACCGCTGCCATTGTCTTTCTGAATGGCGTGAACACTTTAAAGTAGGGTGGCCCTGATCATCCTTTCTTCGCTAAAAACGCTGCAGCAGAAGAGGAGTCTGCATGGATCTTGGAAGGATTTGCACTAAAGCAGTTCTCTCTGTGATGATCTCTGTGTGACTCTTATTAAATGATCCGCACCTGTATTTGTGCGCACTTTTGAATGGCAGTACCACTCCTGCTGAATCGGAACCAGATAATAGGGGCTCAATGTTCTGTCGACTTGCCCTGGGACAAGCTGTGACTCTTAAGTGGGAAATGAGAAAGTGAAAGAGAACAAAATGAACCAGGTCAGCACAGGTAATGTCAATTAATGATACGCTGAATATAAATGAGTGTATTCTGTTTTCATGGCAACATGTATGTATGAGCCAAGGCTCTGGACTCTGTAAAAGATAGATATAGACAATCTGGAAATGATTAGATCTACAGATGTCTAGATCTAATCATTCCTTGGCTTGTTTTATAGCAGGGCTGTGCTGAGCTACAGAGGCTTCTAGACCAGTCGGAGCCTCTACTGATAACAACTGTTACCTCTACTGGTGTTTTCTGTTTTGTGTTTTCTGATCCAAACATAAGGCTCCCCATTAACCTCCCGCACTGCACTATTTTCTAATCTACATCCTGTCTGTCACTCACACACTCACTGGACCTCTGCACCGACGTCTTGATCTGCCGCCAAACGCTGGTTTGTCCTGGCCTTAACCAAACCTGCCAGGGTATGTTAAAAAGCTGGCTTTACAA
>BJFM01002613.1:14653-25257 GCA_016586285.1 Arothron firmamentum
TTTTTTTTTTTTTTTTTTAATACCACAAAAAGAATCTTTCATGTCAAAGAGAGATGAAATCTGTCCTGGACTCCAAGGTCAACAGCAAGAAACTTCTTTTATCTGATCTGACAAAAATTGAGCTTCCTGGGGACGAGACAGATACAGTTGGCAAAAACCACCAAAAACACAAACTATCTCCATTGTGAATGTATCGTTTCTGAGCTGATGCTTTTATTTTCTGCTCAGTTAGTTCTGTTTCCTGTGTTGCTGCTTTGTTTACCTCTTGTCTCCCGGACTGTTCTTGGCACACCTGAAACCCATCCAATCAGTGTTTGTATTTAAGGCCAGGTCCCTGGGAGGGGGGGGGAGGGGAGTCCTGTTGCCAGAATGTTGTTTTCCAGCCGTTTCCTCTGCGCTTCCCTGTGGATTTATTCTGTTGTGTTTCTTTGTGTTGCACTTGGTTTATTCCTTGTAAATCTTGATTTTTTTTTTCAGTGTAAATCTTGTTTTTTTGTTTGTTTTCCAAAGTAGTTGATCCCAGTTAATCTAGCGTCTTTAGTTTAGTTATCTTGTAAGACTTTTTCCAAGTTCATCTAGTGATTTTTAGTTTGTAGTTCTAGTCCTTTATTAATTGCATTTCTTTCTTGATTTTTGTAAATAAAACCTTGTCACTGCAACTTCTTCTTCCGCTTCTGCTTCCGCTTGTGGGTCCAGACTCTGTTTCACACTTTGACCACAGCTTGAGGTCAAACAGACACAGTAAAGTGTGTTCGTGAAAAAGAGGATCTGTTAACCACTCTTACCATTTTATAGAGAAGGAGCCATCCATCCATCCATCTTCTTCCGCTTATCCGGGGTCGGATAGTGGGGGTAGCAGCCTAAGCAGGGAGGCCCAGACTTCCCTCTCCCCAGGCGTTCCCAGGCCAGCCGAGAGACATAGTCTCTCCAGCATGTCCTGGACCTTCCCGGGGGCCTCCTATTGGTGGGACGTGCCCTGAACACCTCACCAGGGAGGCGTCTGGGAGGCATCCTAACTAGATGCTCGAGCCACCTCATCTGGCTCTTCTCAACGCGGAGGAGCAGCGGCTCTACTCCGAGCTCCTCCCGGGTGGCCAAGCTTCTCACCCTATCTCTAAGGGAGAGCCCAACCACCCAACAAAGGAAGCTCATTTCGGCCGCTTGTATCCACGATCTCGTTCTTTCGTTCATTACCCAAAACTCATGACCATAGGTGAGGGTAGGAACTTCGATCGACTGGTAAATCGAGAGCTGAGCCGAAAGGCGAAGCTTTCTTTTCACCACCTCTCGACCTCCCACTCCATTTTCCCTCCACTCATGAACAAGATCCCGAGGTACTTGAACTCCTCCATTTGGGGCATGATCATCTCCCCAACCCAGAGAATGCACTCCACCTTTTTCCAGCTGAGAACCATGACCTCGGATTTGGAAGTGCTAATTCTCATCCTGGCCGCTTCACACTTCGCAGCAAACCGATCCAGCGAGAGGGTCTGATGACGCCAACAGGATCACATCATCCGCAAAGAGCAGAGACCCAATCCTGAGGTCACCAAACCGGACCCCCTCAATGCCATGGCTGCGCCTAGAAATTCTGTCCTTAAAAGTTATGAACAGAATCAGTGACAAAGGGCAGCCCTGGTGGAGTCCAACCCTCACTGGAAACGAGTTCAACTTACTACCTGCAATGCAGACCAAGCTCTGACACCGGTCATACAGGGGGCGGACAGCCCATATAAGGGGGGCCCGACACCCCATACCCCCAGAGAACACCCCACAGGACTCCCAGAGGGACATGGTCGAATGCCTTCTCCAAGTCCACAAAACACGTGTCGATTGGTTGGGCAAACTCCCACGCACCCTCAAGGACCCTGCTGAGGGTGTAGAGCTGGTCCACAGTTCCACGACCAGGACGAAAACCACATTGCTCCTCCTGAATCCGAGGTTCGACTATCCGGCGGACCCTCCTCTCCAGTACCCCTGAATAGACCTTGCCAGGAAGGAGTGTGATCCCTCTATAGTTGGAACACACCCTCCAGTCTCCCTTCTTAAAAAGAGGGACCACCACCCCAGTCTGCCAATCCAGCGGCACTGCCCCCGACGTCCACGCGATGTTGCAGGGTCGTGTCAACCCTACAACATCCAGAGCCTTAAGAAACTCTAGATCGATCTCATCCACCCCCGGGGCCTTGTCACCAAGGAAGTTTTTGACCACCTTGGCAACCTCAGCCCCGGACATAAGAGAATCCGCCCCCGAGTCCTCAGGCCCTGCCTCCTCACCAGGAGGCACGTCGGTGGGATTGAGGAAGTCTTCAAAGTATTCTTTCCACTGATCCACAATGTCCTGAGTTGAGGTCAGCAGCACACCATCGCCACTATACACAGTGTTGACAGTGCACTGCTTCCCCTCCTCAGACTGATGGTGGTCCAGAACATTTTCGAAGATGTCCGGAAGTCTTCCCACACCCTGGTCTTTGCCTGAGCAACCACCGTAGCTGCAGTCCGCTTGTCCTGCCGGTACCTGTCTGCTGCCTCAGGAGTCCCACAGGCCAAAAAGGCCCAATACAACTTCTTCTTCATCTTGACAGCATCTCCCACCGCCGGTGTCCACCAGCGAGTTCGGGTATTGCCGCCACGACAGGCACCGACCACCTTGCGGCCACAGTACCGGTCAGCCGCCTCAACAATGGAGGCATGGAACATGGTCCACTCAGAGTCAATGTCCTCTGCCTCCCCCGGGACATGGACGAAGCTCTCCCGGAGGTGGGAGTTGAAGCTCCTTCTGACAGGAGACTCTGCCAGGCGTTCCCAGCAGAACCTGACAATACGTTTGGATCTGTCTGGCATCCTCCCCCACCATCGGAGCCAACTCACCACCAGGTGGTGATCGGTTGACAGCTCCGACCCTCTCTTCACCTGGGTGTCCAGGACATGTTGCCACAAATCCGATGACACGACCACAAAGTCGATCATGGAACTGCGGCCTAAGGTGTCCTGGTGCCAAGTGCGCATGTGGACACCTTTATGCCTAAATATGGTGTTCATTAGGACAGAAGGAACATTAAACGCATCTATTCGTGCCTGGCTGTGGACTCCTATTTCTTTTACTGATGCTGTTAGTGGGGAAAGGCAAATTAGGTCAGCAGAAACCAAAATTTGGAGAAGATCTGAAACACAGATATGAGGACAGGAAGCGACAGCTGCTATTGAACACAGCTTTATCCCCCTCCAAGGACAGTTTTACTACATTAAAAGAAGTGAAACAACATCTAATGGATAATATGTGAGGTCTGCAGGCTCAGAGAAGCTCAGTTTGCATACTGTACATCTCCTTCCTCTGCAGTCCAACCTACGAAGAAATCCAGAACACACCTGAAGGGAAATTTACACCAACAGCATCCACAGATGAGGATCCAGAACGCAGGTCAGGAATGTTGTCTGAGCTAAGTAAAGAAGAAGAAAACACATAATAGCCATGTACCTCGTCTTTGCCAACACACACCCGTGTATAGCTGCCTCGGAGTGTGTGTTGAGAACGTCAGGGCTCATTTGCAGACTTGCAGAGGAACACATCCACAGGCTTGTGTTTGTAGCAGAAAATCTGCAAACAGCAAGTTCAGGTCGGCGTTACCACCAGTGGCACCAACAATCAGTCATCGAGGGCAGAAGAGAGGACGTGCACTGAATACTGCGTGACTGAATAGTTCTGTGCACCTTTCAGAACTGATGCCTGATGATTTTTGTGTTGTTTATAAAAAATATTTCCATTAAATTTTGGAGTCTTTTTCTCGTCTCGGTAAAAAAAAAAATGGTATCGGGTATCAAATATATTTTCCTGAGTATTGGTATCGAGTAGAAAATTCTAGTTTCGTGATGACCCTGCCTTCCGTGGGGGCAAGGTGAAGCTGATCTGTCCCCAACAAAAAGCAGTGGCAGGAAAAACTCACCTTTAACAGGAATAAACCAATGATTTGGGGGATTTTTTGTTTGTGAGTTAGTTGTTTACCCTGCAAGTGTAGTGTTTTTCATTCATTTGCACACTGGGATCAATCCTTGTTTCCTTTTTCATCCTCTGGCCAACTCCTCCTGCCACCGTCTCCTCACAGAAGATCGTTGCTGGAATCATTGCCTTGTTTATCTTTTGCCAATAAAGCTGGTTACAGTTTTCTGACCTTTTGTCTGCTACTCTGTGCTAATTGGAATATGCTCTGAGATAGAGATTTTTTTATTTTTTTATTTTTTTTAATTATGCTTTTTGGCTTTTTTGCTCTGGAGGAATAGAGACTTTTTTTGTCCACCAGACCTCCCTGTAACATTTCCACCAGCTTTGCTAAAATCTCACCATGACATGTTTGTTCCTTAACAATGATGAAAACGCCTGTAAAGAGCTCATTTTTAATTCTTGGCAGATTTCTGGAAATCTAACTGAACCTTCGGTGTTTGCTGGTGTGCTCAGACATGAAAATATGCTCCAGCTATCATTTCCTTGCTTTATCAAACAACCATGACTACTGCAAAAACACCCCAGTAAATCACAAATCCACTTATTCATCTGCCTTTTCCCTCAACTTCCCTGTAAAAATCTGTAAATGCATTTAATTTGCAGCCAGAGAAAAGACATTTTTAACTTGAGAGAACAATGATGACAAGCAAACAGAGTTCTCCTCCAGCTGTGTTGGGCAGAGATGTTTTAGTCATAGCTCTTAATCAGCCTCCCTGCCTGGCTTGGCGTTTAGCTCAGCAGTCATTGGCTGCCTTCTGCCCGATGCTGCAGGGCTGTACACAGGAACCGCAGCGTCACCCGGGCATAGATCCCTGTCCCAGCTATGCTGCACAAACATCAGGCGATGCTGAGAGCAAGCTCTGACTTTCATTCTTTTATTCTGCGTTCCATGAAACCGAACAGCCTATAAGGACCATAAATGTCTATCTTTATTTTATCCCACTTTAAAGCACTTTATTAAAAAAAAATGCATTATTCAATCTTAAAACAAGAAACTAGGAAACAAACACAATGACTCGTGTTAGCTGTGGTTCTTCTTGGATTAGAACAGATGAGAGCAAAGGCTCCACACAGACATGGCGAGGTTATGGTTTCTTACCTAATCCAGCTCTCTGGCTCATTTTTGTCCCTTCTTTACTCAGCATAAATTTAAAGGTGGCTTGGGTCACTTTGCAGTAGCACATCTGACCGCACAACCCCTCACTACCGTAGCAACTAACCAATCAAACCCTAACGGTGTTGACCCCCTGCTGGGTGTAATCAGTTAAATGTTAAGTAAGAATGAATTAAAAACTTCATAGGCTTCAAAGATTTTAAAGGTTCATGTCTCCCCTTTAGGAATTAAAAAGGTCTACAAATTCAAGTGAGTTTTAGACAGCTTTTCAGGTGTAAATGAGAGGTAATATGCATCATAAATCAACTATTTTATATAACTGTTGGCAAGATTTAGAGTGTCATAAAAGAAAAAGCAGAGACAGCCCTGAGGACAGGACATCGCCATAGCAACTAAATAATTAATCATTCAGATGATGTGCTGTTTTGGCGCCTCATTCCCGTTTGGCTCTGCAAGCCTGTTCCCGAGCAGCTTGCAACGGGCTCTGCCTGTCCTCCCTAGGACAGCTTCCCTCCCAGCGCGCCTTCACCCCGTCGACTCTTCAGGGCTGCTCCCAGCAGCTTCCTTCCTGTTGGCTCTGCAAGGCCGTTCCCAGCAGCTTGCCATGGACTCTGCCTGTTCTTCTGACTGACTGTTTCCCACGATGCCCTGAACCTGGTTTTCTTTGGACTTTGCCATGGACAACCTTTGTTTTCTTTCCCCTCTGGTGTGTTGCCATGAACACCTTTTGCTTCACCTGTATGATTCTTTTTCTTTAATAAATCAGAAACCTTGAGAGTTCTTCAAGTGGATCTGGATTGCTACAGTGACGAATCATAACAGAAGATCTGGCCATGGAAAACTGACCCAGCAGACTCCCTGTCCTGACCACCCCTACGTGATGTGCTTTCCCGTCTGGGGGCTCTCCTTGGCTTCTTCTGCCCCGCAGACTCTGTCCGCTCCTGAACCTCACATTACAGACCCAGAACCTCTTGGTGGGATGCAGGGGAAGTGTCGTGGCTTCCTGCCTCAATGTTCGCATGTGTTCGCTCTTCCCCCTTACCTGACAGATAAGCAGAATTCTGCACCTTGTTGGACTACTTTGGGGCAGAGCGCTAGTGTGGGCACAGGCTGAAGATTCCAGTCACCCCCTGCACTGTAAGATTTAACTAGTTGGCTTTACTCAAAGAAAATATACAAAGTCATTGCCCTAAACCAACTGTTTCACAAACTTGATGAACCAAGTATATTTAACTTTTTAAATATACTGTAAGCGTGCAGTACTTTCATGAACTTGTTTATAATGAGTTTACTATACTATACTAAACATGTATATATTGAGTTCACAGCTCCTGAATTAACTTGCTCTTTATGATTGTATCGTACTTAAAATCACTCATTTGTTATAACTTAACTGAGTCTACAGTACGTAAAATAACTTTGTTATTGTCACTTAATTTGTAAGAAGAAAAGTACTGACAAAATTAATGTCGTCTGCATTCTATTTATTTCAAACGTGAATAAAGTTAGCAGTGTGCAGATTTAGTGATCACATTTTTTTGGATTATTTGCTGGCCACACAATCCAACATGTCTGATTTCTTCTTAACACAACATTGAACTTCTGCATTCACAAGACGGCACTTCTGTAAAAGCAGAGGTCTGAGTATCAGCTGAACAAAAAATTGTTTGCACTTCAAAATGCTGTTTAAAAAAGCACTAAACCACTCTTCTCTCTCAAAAAACATTAACAGTAGGCAAATTTATTGTGACTCATAACATGCACCATTTAAGGTGAATTACTAGTATTTGCAGGCCAGATTATCCAACAGATGACATTTCTTTTTTCATAACATTTTAACACCTGCATTCACAAGAGGGCACTTTCTTTACCACCAGTGTAAAATCACTGAACAGATAAAAAGTATCAACTGAACAGTAAAACGATACTGAGGCAACTCTGCAATGTTCAAAATGCTGCTTCATAAAAGCATCAAACCTCTTTCTACTTCTCAATTCTCTTTCATAAGAACAGAACAATTATGGCTGCTCATCGGTGAACCAACATGTTTCTGACTGTTAGCAGTTTGGGGGGAGGGCTTTGTTTCCCAAACCAAGCATTACTCTTTGAATGAATGTGAATGCGTTTCCACTGTATTTTGGGTAATTGAGGTTCAAGGCATGCGTGAGGCCACATATCGGGCAAACTGCCCGTGGCAAGTCCCATATTTTGTCCATCACAATACCTCCCTCAAGAATGATGGCTGAGGAAACAGGCTGCTCAGGATGGTCAATACACCGACTGTGACATTGTCTACGGCCTCATCTTTCATTGTATCCTGAAAAGAAACAAACATTAGTCATTAAAATAATTTGTATTGTTTGACACTAAATCGTTATAAACTAGAAATACTTTATTCATCCCAGACATGGGAAATACATTTGTTCCAGCATCATCATTAACATAATCGCAATAACAGTTACAGCAAGATAATGTGCAACAAAGATGTGCGACAAGAAGTACAATCAAATGTGCAACAATAAAAATGTGCAACTTTGCAGCAAGATAATGTGCAATATGAAAATATGCAACAAGATATATAAACAAATATGCAGCACTTAAAATGTGCAACTAAGAAGTACAGTACTAGGAAGTACAACAAATTTTTGCACTGGGCAGGAAAGATCTCCTGCATCTGTCCTTGTGACAGTGGAGCTGAATCAGTCTGTTCCAGAAGGAGCTCCACTGCCTCCAGTTAGAGTGCACCTACAGTACACTAGCAAAAACAGACTGATAGAAAATGTCCAACATCCTGCTGCACACGCTGAAGCATCTCAGCTTCCTCAGGAGGTAGTGTCTGCTGATCCACTTCTTCTTCTATACAGCCCCGTGTTGGTCTTCCAGTTTAGTCTGCTGTCTATTTACACGCCCAGGTGCTTATAGTCCTCCACCACCTCGATGACCTCTCGCAGGATGTTCAGGGGCTGTGTGGCCGTCCTCTTCTTCCTGAAGTCAGTCACCATCTCCCTGGTCTTGGCCACGTTCAGCAGCAGGTGGTTCCTCCCACAGTACTCCACAAAGTCCCTCACCAGTGCTCTGCACGCCTCCTCCTGTCCACCACTTATACACCCGACCACTGCAGAGTCATCAGAGAACTTCTGCAGGTCAGAGCTGTACGGAAAGTCTGAGGTGTACGGGGTGAACAGGAATGGAGACAGCACAGACCCCTGCGGTGCTCCCACATCACTCACCAACACATCAGACAGAGCAGCGCCAAGATGGACAAGCTGCGGCCTGTCTGTCAGGTAGTCAGTAATCCAGGAGACCGTGGGTGAGTCAACCATCATCATCTGCAGCTTCTCTCTCAGTAAGAGTGGCTGGATGGTGTTGAAGGCACTGGAGAAATCAAAGAAGGGGATGCTCACTGTGCAGCAGCAGCATCCAGATGTGAGTGAGTTCTCTGCAGCAGGTAGATGATCCATCCTCAACCCCAAAACGGGGCTGGTCAGCAAACTGAAGTGGGTCCAGAGAAGATCTCACCTGTGGACGGAGGTGGGCCAAGACGAGCCTCTCCAGAACCTTTATCACATGCGATGTGAGGGCTATGGGTTGATAGTCTTTGGGGTTCGGAGGGGCCAGGCTTCTTGGGCACAGGAACCAGACAGGAAGTCTTCCACAGTGTGGGCACCTTCTCCTGGGTCAGGCTCAGGTTGCAGAGGTGGCACAGGACAGTAGACAGCTGGCTGGCACAGGTCTTCCATACCTTAGGGCTGATACCATCAGGGCCTGCAGCTTTGCCTTGGTGAAGTCTCTCCAGCTGTCTCCTCACCTGGCCAGTAGTCACAGTCAGTGGGGGGAGTGGGTCCAGAGAGTTCGAGGACGGGGGTGGCTGGGTGTTTGGATGCCAGAGTGTGTTGGGGAGGGGGACACAGCTGAGGGCTGTGAACTAAATCTGTGAAACGAGCAGTTCAGCTCATTCGCTCTGTCCGGGCTGCTAACTGGCTGTCCGTCTTTTACATTGAAGCCAGTTATTTCCCTCATCCCAGTCCAAACATCTCTGTATTGTTCTGCTGGAGTTTAGCCTCCAGCTTCCACCTGTAGGAGTCCTTGGCCCTCAGTTCTGCCTTCAGTTCGCGCTGTATCCTCCTCATTTACTCCTTGTCCCCCGACCGGAAGGCCTTCTACCAAACTATACACTAAGATCTAAAGAGTGAAAACTATAATGATTGCCTCCTTTCCACAGCCCCCTGTTTGGGTCATCACCAATGATCATGGGACACCCTTTGAGGACCACAGAGCGTCTTGCAGTCACATCTGATGACTTAGACACAGAAAATATCGATTGGAATAAAAATTTAACAAAAACTACAGATAATACAGAGGAAGGTGGGATCTCCTGACAGGCATTTCTGCCGGTCGCACCTCCTCCGGTGCCCATGGGCTAGCTTCAAGGTCGTCAGCGAGGAGCTACCATTCACCAATGTTTTGCTCCTTCAATCCTGGAACGTCTCCTGGCGGCGGAGCAGTGACAGGGACGTCTCCCTGTCACCCTCTGCAGCTCATGGGTGTCATCCCCTGTAGCTGTTTTAGGGGTCAACTGTTTTTCCCCAGCACTTGTCCTTCCTCCTCAACCAGATCCACATGCTCCCCTTCTCTGCCTCTTCTGCAAGCTCTTTTTTGTTGTCTCAGCAGCCAGCTCTTAGTACTTGGCCATTTTACACTCGTGAGCGGCCTCAATCCCCTCCTCTGCCGGTATTGGATCTCGTCTTGGTGAGCCACACTATGTCAGGGCAGAGAGATGTGGCAGTGACTTCACCTGGGAAACTGAGCTGCCTGTCGAGGTCGACTCTCATTTCCTGTTCTTGGTTGGGGGAAAACAACTTTGGTGTTTCTTTTGGCCTGAAGTTTCTTTTCCTCCCTCCTTCTCTGACAAGGCTGGTATGGCTTGGGTTGTCTGCTGTTGTAATTCCTTTGCTACCTCGCTCCTCCAGCACCTCGGCTAGCTTTCTCAGGACCTGCTCATGGCGCCATCTGTAGCGTCCCTTTGTGAGCGCGATCTTCCAGGCTGACAAGATGTGTTGGAGGCTGGCCTCAGGGCTGTTGTAGAGTGCGTAGCACTCCTCACTTCCAAACCACTGGTGAAGGTTCCGAGGACAGGGAAGTGTGTCGTAGGTTGAACGGATGAGGAAGCTGAGCCTTGCCTGCGGGATTTTCCACAGGTCTGCCCAACTGATGTTTCAGTTGGCGACTCCCTCCCAGGTAGTCCAGCTTCCTTGTTGACTCTGCAACACAGGCTTGATCTTATAGCGCTCTTCCTCCATCCTTGTCACCTCTGCCACCACCATCTCCTTTCACTCTTTGCAACTAGCCTTGGATCACAACCGTGGTGCCTCTCCCCACCCTAGCCCTGCTCTTTCTGCCTGGACTCTGCTGACGATCTCTTGGTGTTGTCACGGAGCGGGATAGAGGACCCAAATGCAGAGCACACTCTTTGAATGCCAAAATGAGGGT